>JARHVA010000595.1:4922500-5012151 GCA_037957365.1 Torreya grandis | reverse complement strand
AACTACCTCTTCTACATCTAGTAAGAAGATCTAGATATTATTATGCATATCATAGAATGCATGGACATCACACAGATTCATGTTTGGCATTGAAAAAACATATAAAATAGATAATTTTCAATGAGGACCCTATACAATTTAAATCAATCAATATATCCATAGTAACATAGAAACACATTCACAAAGGGTTAAATTTAGAAATAGTAGAAAAGTGGTTACCAAAGCATAACTCAGAACAACAAAAGGATCAAAAAGAAAAATTAGAGAAAGAAATAGTACCACAAAAATAGGTAAAGCACAAAAAATATGAAAATCTACCTCTCAAAAATGAGTCTCAACTTTCAAATCAATATTGGTTTGGTCAAAATATCTATAACAGTTTGATTTTCAGGGTCAAGGGTTAGGCAAGCATGCTCAAGGCATCACTACTATTATAAAAATTGATAATTTTTGTGAACAAGGTTTGAGATTTATTAAAAATACTAAGTCAAATCATTAATAAACATATTCATCAAAGTAACAGATCTAGATACAACAAAAGTCAACACTAGCATTCCATTGGTTCAAAATCAGGATGATAATGATGAGTTGAACAATATAGGTTATTATGATTTCTAGGATACCAACAATGAATCTAAATAATTAGATTAATATTCACATATATTCCATCATGATTCATAATCACACATAATTATTTTTTTCAATATAAGATACCATGATAGGTAGTCTCCCATGAGACTCATCGGTTAGTATCATCTATCTTTAGACTCACTTGTACATAGTTTCTCAATTTTTCTAGTACATAGTCTCTTCATGATTGATTGTACATAGCCTAAAATAATTCATAAATATTAAAAAAATATAATATTTTAAAATTCAAAAACATTCAAATATGTAAAAACACCAAAAATATTTCAATTATATGCATTATTCATGCTTTACATTTCTACTACAATGTTAGACTTACATTTACTATTCTATGTTATTGTTTGTCAATTTATCTACATTACCATTCTTCACTTGATCTCTTTTGAGTGTTTATAGTGACATATATATTTTTTATTGATTCACTCTACCCATTGAGGGGGCATCCTACTTCTACATCAAGACATACATTGATATACATACCCACTAGGGGCATCTTCTACATGACTACACTATCCAAGTTATGTCATTCCTACACCACACACTCTATTTATCATGTTGGTGTACATTATCTAATATATTACATAGATTACTATATCAACACTCATTAGTATATATCACTTATGTATTTCTTAGAATATACCTAGTCTTGTACTAACATGTCTTGCATACTTTCCCTCTTGCTTTAATTAGTTATATGCGATTATATTTATGGTATTTTCATGTTTTCCATTCTTTATTTACATATCTAGATATGATTGCATTTTTTAGTTCCATGTTTATCTCTTGTATGTGATTTAGGACATTTTCTAATGTCCTTTTCTTTTGTTTGTGTGTACCTTAGGATATTTTCCAATATCCTTTATCTGTACTCTTCTATGTGATTATAGCTTCCACACCGACCTTGCTTGTTTCAATTGTATGTGTATGTAGTATTTAAACATGCTTTGTATGATTTATTTCTAGTCTGAGTGACATGTGCCCATGTCCCTTGTTTGCTTGGAACCTTGGCCATTTTCATATGCTTCTTGCTTCTTGCCTTGTGTGCTTGTTGCTTATTTTCTTCTCATTATTTACAGTGCCATGATCCACATCATGCATTTATCTTGATTTATTGGATGCTAAGATGGACATCATGCTCCATCGCTCTAATTAAAAACTAACATCTAACTAGACTTTCATTTCTAGTTTAGTATATTTCACATGTTATTACATTGTTATATATATCTAGGTATACACATGTTGATCTAACAATCTCTCAATACAAATCATTATCGATTATCATTACTATATCATGTATATTTATATCATAACACACTTGTAAGGCTCTTTATTTTGAGGTAAGTCATTTTAGGGTATTCATTCCTACCCTTAAAAGAGAGGGAAATAAATAGGGCTTTTGTTACAAAGATTAGAACTCCTAATGGTTAAAAAAGGCATTCAAAACACCTAGAATAACAAATAGATATAAAAATAGTTAGAATATACTATGAAGATAGTGAAAATATTAGAAAATTCATTAGATTTGGCCCAAGACAATAGAAACCAACCTAGACTATAGCACTAGTTCCAATAGTGTCCACTTTTGGTGCTCCTATCCAAATAGCAAAAAATCTAGACTTTCCAAAAGCAGGTAGAAAAGTAGGTTTAGTTATAGTTTTACACAACTAGAATAGTTTAGAATCAATAGTTTTTAGTGCATTTTTACTTAGAGAATCTATATATAGGGGTAATCATGTATGGCATGATGTCTCTCACTTCTAATTTTAGACATAATAGTTAATATAACTTCTATATCAGAATCCATGTTCTAGACACTAGTGATTGGGGGAAATGGGCATGGCACATTTGTTTTCTTTTCCTTTTCAAATTTACTATTACCCAATAATTCATAGCACTTGCATGCCTTATTCTAAAGATAGGTGGTTGGCATCATTTTGGAATGGATCTCATATAATCCTAACTTCCACATTCCCAAGTTCTCGAGTTTTAATGTGGCTTTCATACAAGCTTGGTGTACCAGTTTCAAAGTGGATTTCATACAAGCCTAGTCTACATTTTTTGAAGTGGTCAAGAGTGGCCTAGTTTTCAACACACATTTGTCTATCTACACTAAAATTTTTAAATCATAG
This sequence comes from Torreya grandis, assembly GCA_037957365.1. Taxonomy (NCBI): domain Eukaryota; kingdom Viridiplantae; phylum Streptophyta; class Pinopsida; order Cupressales; family Taxaceae; genus Torreya; species Torreya grandis. Next base: position 5,009,374 of record JARHVA010000595.1, on the reverse strand, counting down.
TACATTCATGGGCTTCAGTTTCCATCTCATATAACAAACATTTCATATTGGTATCAGTTCATAGCTTCACTTCATTGAGCAATGATGGAACCAAATGACTAGTTAGACTTTGTATTTCTAATCCACCTATTTAGAAGGCCTGGACACACATTCCAAAAATTGATCAACATATGCATGACCACCTAGTTTCACTTAGTGGGTGTTGATAGATCAAAAGGGTCAGACTTTATATTCTTGAGCCACTTCTAAAAAATTGAGCACTCACCTTTGTTCATGATATTACTCTTAGTACCACATCATCCAACATTACATAGTATTACAATAGGTTTTGTATTGGTCCACATGCCCAGTGAGGTGTATTCATTCATTTATCTTCCTCTCTCTCTTAACTCAATTTGTACATTCTTATTTTAGATATAATGTATTTGGTAAGAATTGATCTACTCTTTATTTATATTAAAAATTCACACTTCATAGCATGATCTCTCTATGCACACCTAACATCGCATAGATTCATGATCTTCACCCTTACATGTAAGTTTAGGTACACTTTATATTTTTTCTTTATCCTAGTATTCCACTTTGATGCATCACTAAAATAAAGAAGGGGAAAATGTAGTCATATAAAATGTGAAAATTGGTAACTTGAGTATGGTTAATGACACCCAACCCTAAGGTTCCTCTTTCTTTCTATCATAACCCTCATAGGCATCTTTTCACTAATTCTCAATAATCTAAACATTTCAAGACTTGATCCTAGCTAAGTTAGTCTCCTCTTTCCATGATAGATCAATTCCCATAGGTCTCATCTACTCAAGACAATAGTGACACACTAGGACTATAGCATTGGTGCCACTCCTATCTATTTTTGGAGCTATTTTTTAGGTCCATTTTTGGCCCCAATGGTTAATTTATTCTAATTCTTGATCCTTATCCTTATCAGCCTAACACGAGTACATTTAACCCATGACCAATATATCCCTATAAAAACCCATTCAAAGATCATTTGTAAAGGGTTAGAAATTATCACTAAGTAAGCAAGAATACAAGTAAGACTACTCAAGAAATATTCCCTATTATCTAAATACATCTAGCCAACATAATTACAAGCTCATCTAAATCCTTACATCAATCCCTAACCACCTTAATCACATCTAGTTTAGCATTTTACATCTTTATATACTTAGTTTCACAAAGCACATCAAGTGGGAGAACTACATATGGCTTGATTCTTCTTTGGAGTATTGGTATGTAGGTAGTGTGCCCACACAAGGCATGTAGATCCATGTCCAGTGAATTTTACACACACTAACACTCCCTCTTGCTCAAAATTAGTCAAATCACAATGGATGATATGGTTTTAAGAAATAATCTTCTCTATAAGGAACTTTATAGACTTCTAGGTGTTGAAACTTCATAGATAGGGTCACACAAACACAAAATAAAACCTAAAAAGTTTAGATCCTCAAGACAATAGTGGTAGAGGTGGACTATAACATTGGTGACACTACTATCTAGTTCTGGTGCTCCTATCTAATCATAAAATGAAGTTTAGATCTTAGTTTGTGATAGTTTCCTAGTCTTGCACAATGAATTTTAGCCTCTATCTTAGTCATATCAATTAGTTTCTATCTAAGTCTTGTTTTCTTCCCCTTATTACTATTTTTAGAAAAGTTTGAATCGTAATCAAATTTCAAAAATCACTAGCTTAATTATTTTATATTTATTTATTGATTTTACTACTTAGACCCTTTAACTAAATTAGGAATAATACACCACTATTCCAATAACTATTAAATTAGGCACACTTATATAGATAGACCCAAAAAACTTACTACACATTTATACTACATATCTAGCCTCTTCCTCAACTACACCACCTCCAATAAATCTAGTGCTTATTATCATCAAAAATTGGGTCACAAATATTATACTAGTATCAAGACAAGAGAGACCTTTTGTAGTCCTCTCTACATCACTAATTGGCATGAAATTTGATGCTTTTATAAGTAACATGAAAATAATGGTGAGGAGCTAAGTTAAATAACCCTAATTCAAATCAGTTATGGCGCACAAAAGTGAAGAGTCCCTCTTCACTTTAACAAAGATGAGGAAGGTAGGCCTAGGTGAAATAGATGAGTTTCAGAGGACCCTATAGCTATGGTCTAGGCCAATGTATAATCCATAATGGCTTTAAGGAAAGTCATACAATAGGAGGTGAAGAGATTGAGGAAACAACATTGCTTATAGTGATAAAAAAAACTATAGTCTAATTAATTCATTTATCAATATATTCAATTCATATAATGTCATTAAAAGAAGCCAAGAAGATGAGAGTCTATATTATAATGTGGTCATTAAATATGACCAAAAATTTACACTCTATGATGCCAAGTTGGCAAACCTAGCTAGGGTTGTAAGAAGCAACAAGTTCCTAGACTTTAACACATTACCACTTTAAGACATCATCTCAATATATACTATAACTATAAATGGGAGGATATTAGAAAGGTAGTTGTAATAGGTTAAGGATGTGACTACATATTTAAATAAAAAGAGTTCAAGATTTCCAAGATTTTTGAAGGATGCTTTGGTCATTAGGGTCACCAAACCTGATGGCACCTTTATGGATGACCAAGAATTTAGGGCTCAAATGAAGGTATTTTTTGTAAAGTTACAATAGGATATAGCCAATGCCAATAATACCATTGAAATGATCAACATCATGGATTTTTCCAACCAAATTCTATAAATATCTGATGCCATTGAAGAAGCATAGAGACCTATACATGCAAAGCACAATAAGCTAATTCAAGAAATGCATGATCTATTTCAACTAATGGTCCTAGATTTTGGTTAAATTGGAAAGGATTACTTAGCATGCACTAAATTTTGGACAAGGGAAGAGTCAAAGAAACAAAGGTGGAAAGAGAAAGCACCTCAAAATCCTCATCCAAGGCCTTGAGGGATATTCATCTTTGTTTTGTAAATTCAAATTTAGAATATTCCATTGTAATATGTGGCATTTTAGTTATTATTATTCAAAATCTAAAATTCACTTGGCTATATTTTGGCATCTTTTAATGGGCCCAATTGAACTTGCATAGGCATTTTAAAGCCTATATATAGTGGTATTCCCACTCATTATGAGAACATGAATAGTTGTTAGATAATTACTATAAAGAGCCAAGAATTCATGAGATTGTTTGAATGCTTTGTTGTGTGTTTTATAGTTTATTCTTTTCATTATTTTAGAGATTTAATGGTTTCTTCTCTAATGACTAATCTAGTAATAATATAAATATATGCATCTATTGGTTTGAGTTTAACACTAGGCTAATAATAAATCTATCAGTTTATGTGCTCTATTCCATCTTATTTACATTTGAATGTGCTTATGCAAATTAATGTGAATATGTAACTTTCATGCAATGTATACTTTTAGATATATGCATCTCCTTTCATTTGAAGTCTTAACTACATTCATTTGGCTTTTAGTATTATGTTAGGGTTGGTGAATGTTAGTTTTACATTTATTATCATAAAGGTTTAAATAATTGGCACCTTTTTTATGCCTCTAAATGTATCATAGGTGTTTTTAATGTCCAAATAACACTTCTCATTTTAGAATTCTTGGAATTTAGAGCATGAGTAGGAGGTTTACAATTTATGTTACTTATGGTGAAATAGTGACAAAGCAATTTATAACTATTCCAAAAAATTTATATTAATTAATGGTTGGGAGCCATCATGGACCAAATATTTTTAAAGTGTAAGTATATATGTTAATACTAGTGAATTATGATCAAACATTAAACTACAAACTAATATAAATGCATATTTACAATGAAGTCTAAACTAAAGTGTTTTGGTTAAAAAGAAGCAAAAGAGAGGGGTAAGGTAGAAAGAGACTAAGAGATTTCTAATCTAAGCCTCAAACATTATGATAAAGTTCCAATTTCAACTGAGCATAAATTTAACTAGTATACAGTGAAAAATAACATAATCTCAAATCTCACTACACACTAGGCAAACCTCCAAGGATGATATAAAGAAGTATAAATAAGAACTAAATTTACTTTAAAGATTTTCTACCACACTCAAATAACATTAGCACATTCTAATGTAGAGAAAATAAAATTAAGTAAACTTAAGATCATTCAACCAATCTAGCATAAGCACAAATTAGCAACCCTGTAATCAAATATGCAACTTAGAATTCATAAAAACTATTCAAGTTTAAGACTTAAGATTAGCAATTGAGAGAAAATCCATATAACAATTGACACAAATAGACTTAGACAATCCTTTCAAAATTCTTTGATTTTATTAAATACTCAAGGTATACAAATTTTTCTCAAAATTCTCTCCCTTTAAAAGATGGTCTTTCTACATTTTATAAGAGGTCCATGTAGTATATTGGTTAGTTTACAAGATACAAATGTAAAAGAAGTAAGGACAGTTGTCCTTTTTCAAAAAGTTCTAGAATACACTTTCTTTTCCAAACTAATATGCTAATAAACTTAGCATATGCATTTAAAAATGAATATTCCACTTTCAAATATTACAATGTTTTTACAAGGAGCAATATTAATTAATTGGTGGGCCCATTACTAAAGGGCTCCCCTATTGCTCTTGTAGAAACTCCATGGCCCTTTGATGTTGTTCTTTGATATGCTCCAAATCTATAGATGGATTTATGAGATAGACATATTTTGATCAACTAAGTCATCAAAGTCTCTATCATCCCTTTTCACAGCTTCTTTGATGCTCCTAGCTTCTACAATCTTTTCTTTAGCAGTGAAGACCATGCCCATAATTTTGTTGTTGTCACTACCAAATTGACCCTATATTTTTCTTCACACTTCCTAAATCACAAAAGTGACTCTATACTTATATTATCCATCATAAATAATTCATAGGGTTATAGGTTTCATAGGATTAACCAACATGGTTTTAAGGAGTTACTTAATTCTGATCATCAGCTCTTCATCACCCCTTAAGAGTCTATCCAAGACTACTGACCAAGCACTTCAACTCTAGATCTTACCCACCACTATCAATAATATAACATTTAATTGGGATAGGATAATGGTTTTGAATTTATAAATTATATTCCTAATCAATATATTGATGAGATCCCTTATTTTATCCTCTATATCTTTCCACTTTGTCATCAATCCTTTGGCCACCTCACTCTATTAGATCAATGCATCATGTCTTAGCTTCATTCATTATAAAGAGTGAAACATGTCAAAAAATGATTCTTCAAACATATTTATTATGGATTTAGGAATCAATAAGATAGCCTAGGTATTTAAATTCTCTGTTTCCTTTTCCAAGTTATGTATCCTTTGTTTCATCCCCCTGATGCCAACTTTGACTTGAGCTAAATGAGCCTCAACTAGGCTTAAAATGTCCTCTTCATGGATGGGTAGTTCACTAAGATACTATCCTCCAACTAGATTTAAGCCTATAAATGGCTCAACCTTTTATAAAGTGAACTCTTAAGTCCCCATCGTGGCCTTTCTAGTTTTCACCCTCTCTAATCTAGCTTTCTCTAGATTGAATTGCATAGTAGTGGTAGCTTCTGTAACTTTAAGAGGTGTTAAGACCTCCATCCTTGTGTTTCTTGATTCTCTTTAGGTATATACATTCTTCCTATCTAAACATATAATGGTTGCTATTATTATCTCTTCCTCTTCCTTCATTGAATCCCTTATTCATGGATTGATATTATCATGCACATCAATGCTAATAGTTTGGGTCAAGGCCCAAGAGTGATACAAAGTGGGAATATTATGTATTTTTCCATAGATGAACGAATTAGGAATTATTGGTCCATGAATAGGTTATTCATCACTTAATAGTTTGATTTCACTTGTGAGGTGAGTGAGAGTCAACTTTGGCTTCTTTTGTCTAATTGGGAAATTGTCAATTCTAATGTTCTTTTGTTTAATTATGCCACTAGGACTAGGTCCAGGGTAACTTCATTTTCATTTATCTTTATTAGCCTCTTTTTCTTGAGCTTGGGATTCCTTAGCCTACTCATCCTCTTCATCAGTGCCATATGATTTATGAAGGACATTAAAGGCATCCTCCACTATTTCATTTAACTCCAAGGCAATCATGTCTAGGTACTCAATTAGAGATGTTCCTCTTTGAGGTAGGGCTTCAACAAGACTCTCTTCTAACTTCTCCTTTGTAAGAACTTATGTAATATATACTTAAAGTTATGGTACTTCTATTTATGGTTTCTCTTGAGGTGGTTTGGAAGATCCACGCAGCAAATGTTAATGAAGAAGTCCCATTTAAGATATTTCCCCTAGTGGATTTTCATTAATAGTCAGTATATGTTCAAGTCTAACATTATGTTTATTGAACCTAGATAATAATTATTCAAAATTGTTGGCCCTGACTATGTAGAGGATCATAAGGACCAGGTTGATGCACATAAAATAGCTTGGGTAGTTTTTTTCTCTTCAAATGTTTGCCTACCCTATCATAAGGATCCCAATACCTTAGGTCATCTAGATGAAAGCCAAAATAATATCTATGTCTAGATATGATGTCCACATGTTTCCAATATTGCAAAATAATCCTACCAATTATTAAAGTAAAGGGATAGATGAGGCCTTTATTTTTATCCTTACACACTGCATCAACACCATGAAGAATTTGACATGCAATTTCTTGATCTTCTATCTTGTTGGGAATATAGATAGGAGATTTATAAGGTTAAGTTAGAATCCCTTCAATTTTGATCATAGTAAAATTTAGATATAATTAGATGTCTCCCATTAGTTCCACATAATTATTTATTAGAGGGCTTACCCTAGTCATTGGGATCGCTATAAAGGCTTATACTAAAGCAGGATAGACACAATCACAAATGAACTACATGTGGTGTCTATATTTGAAAATATGTAACTTTAAATAATGGTGGGAAATTGTGAATCTACCCTTAGGTGACCAATTTTTGATGTGAGGGATCTTGGTGGAGGCTATAAGGGCATCCAATAGATATGACATTATAAAGAATTAGTTACTAGTCTTCTTTTTGATGGTTGTAAATTTCCTTCTTATGTGGATGTTGATCATATCTCCAATTGGAGGAGTGATCCCTTTTTCTACCATGAAGAAGACATAGGATACCCAACTCTTATTTACAAATGTGGTTGAAGGGGTCTTAGATATTTTATTCAATAGGGTCATGTGTACCTTAATTCTTTCTCTAAAATAGGTAACCATGATGTTACCAGTAGGGTCTTAGATTACAATGTTCCCTCAAAGCAATGAAGGCCTAAGGATGGTGTTAAGATCATTTGTGCTAGTATATTCCTTAATAGTGGGTAAGTTCACATGGCATTTTGAAAATTTTTAATATCTCTCAAAATCCAATGAGGAGATATATTCAACTCTCCTAGAGCTCCCCTCATGAATTATCTAGTCATTTTCAATTTTACATTCTAAAAAAATGGGATTAAGGATGTCAATGAAATAGAATACCTCTAGTTTGGTGACAACATGATGTCTACAAGATATTTAAACTACAAATAGGCTATAATACCTCCTACTAGCTATGGTAATCATTTGTTCTTCTTTGGTAATGGCTTTCATATCCTCAATAATCTAGAAGAGCTCAAACCAATTCTTATTTCTAGTGTTTAAGGCCACAATGTCTAGGTCAGTATCTTTGAAAACCCTTCACTCACTGTCTATAGATAGATATAATAATGTCTTATCCCTTAATTTTTATCTCTAAGTTACCATGGATTTTACATTTGTAAATTTCTCTCAATTAGATTGCAAATGGTCTCTGAATTAGTTCTTTTATGCTCAAATAATAATTGAACTTCTCTTAGATTTATAGTAATCAATCCAAGTTCACTTAAGGCCTTTTATGCAAGTTTTATGGCTTTAAAGCTTTAATGGTGGTAGCTTATTTATACCTAGGATTATACATGCCTCATATTTGATTTTGACCTTTACTTTTATACATTTGCATTTCAAGCACACAAGATCTTCTATTTTGTCACATTGTGCTTACATGGTGCTTATTTGACATCTATATGGAACTTTTCATGGCAATTTTCATAAATGCCTCTAAACACAAGCCATTATTTTTGAAAATTTCCCCTTAGATTCACACCATTATATCATGATCCAAGGATCAACATAGACCATTAATTGTGATCTAGGACCTCACTTGTCACTGGTTCTTTTTAGTACCAAACCCTATGGTTATGCCACTAGGCACCTTTATAGGCTTTTTAAATATGACACCCTTTTTAGTCACATATTGAGTGTGTGTCTACTAGGTGTCGAGCCTATGGGCTCTTGAAGCTTCATTGAGAAGTGATCAGTAATTTCACACTATTAGATCATCCTTCATGATGAAGCATGAGCTATTGGATCCTACAAGATGCATGAGATTTAATTAGTACATAATAATACAAAGGGATTAGGTTAAAATACTTTTACCTAAGTTTATTTCATATTAATAAACATGAAAAAACTTAGGTTAAAGCATTTTATGATAAGTTTTAAATCATAAATGGCCCCTTGTATGATATAAAACATACCCCTTTGTCTAATTAAAAATATTGGATGAGATTAATTTTGATGGCCCTATGGATGTTAATGGTAGCCTTGTGTGTTTTCAAATGATGTTTATGAGGACATCAAATTTATTCTCATGAAGTTGTTAATTTTGGTGGGATTAAAGTTGATGGTCACATGAATGTCGATGACAACCTTGTGGACATCAAATGATGATCACATGAATGTCAAATTTAAGCTTGTCAAGTTCTTGTGCTCCAATATGGTAGTGATGCATGATGAATCCATAGGGATTTTTGAGATCTTATATTTAATTCACTCCATCTAATTGAAATCCATGATTAAGTGAAAGTCATTTGATCATGATCTAAGTATTCACACACCATTAATTCCCTTTAATATGTGGGATCCTTTATTTTCAAATTTCTAATGTGAGAGTGATGTGTGACACCTCTATGAATCTTCCTTGGTCTTTGAATTTTCAATTTTGTGTTCATTCCCTCTAATATTTGGTCCACAATAAAGCATAATCTATTGATTATGGTTTGAATGCTTAAACATGGTTGCTCAAAAGGACTAAGTGATTAGTTTTGTTAGGTTTTAAAGTGTAGACCATTAGATCCTACAAGAAGCTAGGTATTTAAGTTAGGGCTCAGGGTGAAAATAAAAACTTAAGATAAATAATTAATTCTAAGGTCTCATTTATTTTAATAAACATAAACAAGGCCTTAAAATTAAAACTTTAGTCTAGACAAACAATAGTAAAGGGGACCATACTAGGAAAATAAAAGGACCGTGCTAGCATAACATTAGACTCAGTTAGAAATATATAGAAAAAAGGGGAAAATAAAGGGGACTAAGAATAATTTTTATGCTAAGGTTTGGTTATGTTAAAAAAACATGACCAAGCCTTAACATAAAAATTAGGCTTAAGTCAAAAATAAATTTAAAATATTCCCACCAAATGCTTATACCAAATGAAAATTTGAACCAAGGGTTTTAAGCTATGTTTTTTGGAGAACTTTTAGACATGAATTTAGATTCAAATTTTCACAAGCCAAAGGGTAGTGAAAACTTTGAATAGATTCAATCTATAAATTCTAAGCATGATCCCTTTAATAATGGCTCCATGAGCCTACACCTATAATACATGAAGATAAATTATTAGCAACATTAGGTAAGCCCAAAGTAAGACCATAAATTAGTAATCCAACTTTACCAAAGTGGATGATCTTCAAATTCTAACAATGATCAAAACATGCCATGTTTTCAAAGTTAAATTTAAAAGTAACTCAAGGGTCCCAATTTTTAATAAATGGGGGTATGTTGACCTCAAAAAATGGAAACTTTTGGGTGAAACATAAGAATATGTTAGAACTTAGAGACTCTAGTTTAGATAAATAACTAAGTCATCTATTCCACTTTATTAATGACTTTATCTATATCATTTTATAGTTGAAACAAACCTTGTACTTGTAGAATTGGGATCAAACATTAAGACATAGCTATGTTGTGTTTGTGCTTTGATTCCACTTACTATTTTCCATGAGCTTAAGGAGACAACTTTGAGGTTTCATATCTTTAATCATTAACACTGAAGTGGATCATGTTTAGATATTCATTAATAACCATGCTTCTAGTTCAAGGAAGGCTTATATATTTCTATGCTACTAACTAGGCATCCATAACCTTGATAGAGATGCATTTGGATCCACTCATGGCCTTGATTCACTATTATCCAAACATCTATAGCCTTGATGGAAATTAATTTAATCACCTATGCTTGAAAATATTTTGATTTTGCATTTTATTCTTATGTTTTATATTTTTTAGATATTTTATGCTTTCATTAAGGTTGGGAACTAGGGTAGTTAGGTTTAAGGATTTAGTCAAGTGTTTGATCCTCAAAGAATCACCTATGGCTTCAAACATGTTCCAAGAAAGGATGTTTATTAAGTGCAAGCATGACTATGTCTCAATAGATTATGCTTTCATCCTACAAGTGCAAATCTTCTTAAAACCAAACTTAGGTCAAGATAATGTTTAGGCTCTCATAGAATAGTTAAGCTCTTTAATTGTCTTTACTAGTTTCTTCAAATCACAACATTAGGATCACATTCTAGAACCATGGTCGACATATTTTATTAGGTTCACACCCACATTCTTGAACTTTAGAGGTTTAAGTAGACAAAATAAATTTTGAGCTCAAGGTTGTCTAAAAAGAGTTATTAGAAATAAAGAACAAGGCAACAAGAGCAAACACAAAATAGAAAACATCAAAGAAAGAAATAAAAGGAAATAAATAGATATATGCATGCTTATATACAAACAAGGGATATAAAGGAAAGAACTAAAAGAAACTAACTAGCCTACCTACACTAAATCTAACCATCTTATAGAGTTACTCCATAAAGACTTCAAGAGGAGTAGTAAAGAAGTAATGCTTGAGGTACTACCCATTGGTGGGTAGTGTGAACTCTACTCCTTGTATATATTTGATCTTGAAGGTGTTGTTTCCTAGTGTGTCTATAATATGATAAAGACCAATCCACAAAGGTGTGAACTTGTCATGTTTTCCCTTAGGCTTAGATCCTTTGTCCCAAAGAAGAACTAAGTCCCCTTGTCTGAATACCTTAATATTTGATATTTTTTCAAACCACCTCTTCATTTAAATCATAAAAATCCTTCTCATGTGAATCTTACATCTGGATGATGTCTATAAATCTTGAATTTTTAATCTCTTATATTTCTTTCATATACTCTTGCATGAATTTGTACATAGGAAACTTGAGAGTGATAGGGAAACTTAAGAGTAATGGTTGGATGAAAAATTGATATAAATACCATTTTCATACACCCATTCCATCATATAAATGGATATAAATTTGTATCCATTATCATAAATAAAATATATAAGAGTTTCAAATCTGGTATAAATGTTCTCCTCCAAAAAACTAATCACTTCTTTTTTCTTGCAGTATTTGGTGTCTATAGCTTCATTCTACCTTATGTAATAATATGTGGCATTCAAGATATACTTGTAACCTTATGATGAATTAGGGTTGATTACCCATAAAAATTCCAAACCCTATTGTGTAAATGGTTTATTAACCATGATTGGTTGCAAATGCATTTCTTGTTTTGGTTTTTTAGTGCTAAAGATTTAGTCGGAGTGACATTCCCTCATGTGCTTGTGAGCATCTTTAGAAATAGTTGGCCAATATTAACTAGATATAAGGATATTTTGGGTTGTAATATTCCTAAATGGATGCCCATTGTTGAACTTATCATGGAAGGTACTCAATATTTGGATAGCTTCTTCTTTTGAAACACATCTCAGGTAGACCCCTTTAAAGTTCTTTCTATATAAGACCCTATCTTTGATCAGACAATGGGTTGACTTGAGATTTAGGGCCCTCTTTTACTCCCTTAACAATCCTATAGGAAATTTACCATTAATTAATAAATAAATGATGAAATCATACCATTTACTATCTTGAAAGTTTTATTGATCAACTTGCATAATACTTAGCCTAGGGCTAGTATTAGTAATCATTTGGATCAAACCTTGGCACCTTACTAGTTTTTCCATTTTCATTTTTATGTCATACTCTTGAAAAATTGACGTCCATTTACCTCTACATTCTCCAAGTTCATTTTATCTTATCATGAGTTTGGTGCTAGGGTTAGGTAGAGTAGCATGCACCTTATTTATAAGGATATAGTGCCTAAATTTTTTCATTGCCTTAACTAATTCATATGCTTATTTATCAATCATTGAATAGTTAAATTTAAAATTATTAAAGTTAGTACTCATTAAATATATTGGGTGATCACACCCATAAACCTTATGAGTTAGAACTATAGCCATAATATGGATAGATGAAAAATAGTAGAGATAAAAGTCCTTTGAAAAGTTAGGACTTATCAAGACAGGAGCCTAGTTAATTACTTATTTGATGTCATTGAATGCCTTCCTAGATTATTAATTCCATGATACCTTAGAATCATTCTTTAACATGACATTTAATGTCTTGATAATCTCTAAAAAGCTAGAAATTAACTTCATTGAAAAGTTTATCTTACCAAATAATGTTTTTAACTCTTTTCTACTATTTGGAGGCTATATTATAGATATATCTTCCACTCTTTCAAGATATAAGGAGATACCATATTTAGTTATGAAATTACCCAAAAAATTTCCTTTAATAACACAAAAAATGCTTTTTGGGGGATTTAAGTAGGTTTCATACCTTATGCATCTCTCAAAAACTTGTTGTAAATGCATAAAGTGATCTTCCCTATTTTTAGAAAAAATAGTTAGATAATCCATAAATATAATGATACACTTACCAATTAGACCTTGGAAGGAATGGTCCATGGCCCTTTAAAAAGTATCTCCTACGTTTATTTTCCTAAAATGAATTATTTTATAGGTGAAGGTTCCCCATTTAGTGGTGAAAGTTATCTTCATCATGTCTTCTTTGTCAACCAATACATGGTTGTATCCAAAAAAACCATAAAGAAAATACATCATGGCTAATCTTGAAACAACTTATATCACCTGATCAAGAGAGGGAAGAGGATAGTTATCCTTTTTAGATGCTTTTTTAAAATTTATAAAATCAATACATAGCCTAATCTCACCACTCTTTTTCTTGACTGGCACCAAATTAACCTCCTAGGTAGAATGTGTAATGGGAAACACAATTCTAACATCTAGTAATCTCTTGACCTATTTGAAGATGATTGTTTTTGTTGATCTATCATTGTGCACATTGTTTAAGCCAAATCCTTCTAGCTAGGATGCTCCATTTGATCAAATCTAGTGAATAAGCATTGATTATAAGATCCTACAAAGAATGAGGGAGATAATTATTAGACCTGAGGACATAAATAAAATAACTTAACATAAGGTATTAAGGCTAAGGTTGAGATTATTATTGAGGCCTTAGTATTAATGACCTAGGCTAAGTTAGGCAATGTAAAAAGTTATCTCATGGAATTATATCAAATTAGACCCAAGGAACATAGGAAAAGAAAGGGGAAAGAAAATAAATAAGAGTTTAAGTTACGTTATGAAAACATGACTTGAACCCATGTAAACCCTTTGTTTAGATTCTCTTTAATTGGTTCTTGTCAACTTCACTCCTTCCAACATTTAAATTTGAATCAAGGTCCACCTAGGTTTTTTGAAATATAACCCTTAGGTGACTACCATGGAATCTATAAAATTACTCGCACAACTCATTAGTATGGTTAGTATAAAATAGAAGATTAAATCACATAAGCATGTTTCTTGATAGAGTGGATGATCTTCAAATTATATTAAATACTTTGATGTTTATATGCTTCAAAACATGGATATAAAGACTTCTTAAGGGTCCCAATTTTTATAATGAATAGGGGTATGTTGGTCCCAACAAATGGAAACTTTTGGGGGAAAACATAGCAATATGTTAGAACTTCCAAACTTTGGGTTCAGATAAACATTAAAGTCATCATTCTACTTGATCAAAGAAACTACCATCTAGATCTAATTGTGGTTGAAACAAACTTGCACTTAAAAATTTAAGATCAAACATGAAGACATACCTGAGTTATGTGTGTGCTTTGATTCCACTTACTATTTTTGATAGGATTCAAGAAGCAATCCTTATCCTCCTACCTTCAATAAATTATATTGACCTAGGGTACACTGAACATTTATCATGATTCATGATTTTCCTTGGGGAGGGCTTGGGCATTTCTCTACTACTAGCTAGGCATCCATAACCCCAATAGAGATACCTTTGGATCCATTCATGGCCTTAATCCATTACCATTCAGGTATATATAGCCCTGATGGAGGTTGCTTAAATTACCTTTGTATGAAAGCTTCACTTTTTTCCTTGTATTCTTATTCTTATTCTTTTATTTTGTATCTTTAGATCTTTATGCTTTTAGTAAGGTTGGGAACCAAGATATCTAGGATTAGGATTTGGTCAAATATTTTATTTTGGGAGGATCACGTAGGGATACAACTCTTGTCTTAGACAAATATGTTGATTAAGTGCTAGTTAATGTCATACTCTTGATAGTTTAAGTCTCTAATCCTTGAGTGTAAATCCTCTTAAAACCACCATGGATCTAAGGTCATGACTTAGGTCTCATGGAATGGATTTATCTCCACCTATCTATACTTAGTTCCTATAAGCTATAACATAATGCTAGGTTCTAAGACCCTGGTTGCCTTTATATGGGGTTCATACATTCATTTAGAATTTGGGCACATATTGAGTATGTTTCAAAACTTCTAGGCCTAAGGATGTCTCCAAATACATCCTGAAATCAAGGAAAACAACAAGAAATCAACACATAATAGAAGGAAGAAATAAAAACAAGGAAACCAAACAAATCTGAAAAAACTTATATATAAACCAGGGATAGGAAAGGAAATATGATAAAATCAAACTAACATACCTACTCTAATCTAATCACCTTACATCTTATTCCATGAAGACCCTAGGTGGGGTGGTAGAGAAGTAGTGCTTGATGTATTGCCCATTAGTAGGCAATATGAAACTTGCCCCTTATAAATCTTTGAGCTTGAATGTGTTGTTTCCCAGTGTCTCTACAATCTAGTATGGACCAATCCATAGAGGTGTGAATTTTTCATGCTTACCTTTGGGTTCAAATGCCTTGTCCCAAAGGAGGACTAAATCTCCCTACTTAAACACTTTGAACTTAGACCTTTTGTCAAATCATCTCTTCATTGTGTCCTGGTGTCTATTGAAATCAACAAAAGCCTTTTATTTGTCATCTTCCATCTAAATGATGTCTAATATCCTAGAAGTAACATGTTATTGACTATCTTCCATGTATTCTTGCATAAATTTATATGTAATAAATTTGAAAGTGATGGGAAAAATGGGCTCTTGATCATACACCATCAGAAAGTTCAAAGCCTTTAAGGCTTGTTTGATCCTTATTTTGTTATCCCAGAGTGCAAATTTAAGTAGTTTATGCCAAGTTCTAGGTTTGTCTTCTACAAACTTCTTGATTGCCTTCATTAGGTTCTTATTTGTAGATTTAGAAACACCATTCCCCTATGGATAGTGATTAGAGGTAAACCTGAGTGTAATATCATTGTCATAAGCCCATTCACTCATCTTAATTGAAATGAATGTAGATCCATTATTAGATACTAGAGAGACTAGGGTCCCAAATCTAGTACATATATTATCCTCCAAAAAATTGATCACTTCTTCCATCTTACATTGCTTGGTGTCCACTACCTCAGTCCATCTAGTGCAATAATTTGTGGTAGTCAAGATGTATTTATGACCTTCAAATGAGTTGGGGTTGATTACTCAAACAAAGGCTAGACCCCAATGTGTAAATAGTTTGTCAACCAAGACTGGTTATCGAGGCATAACTACTTTTGGCTCTTTGGTGATGAATATTTGACATGAGTGCCATTCTCTCACATGATTTTGAGAATATTTGAATATAGTAGGCCAATAGTAACCAACCATTAGGATTTTGTGAGATATTGTTCTTCTAGATGGATTTCCACTGCCCATCTTTTCATGAAAGGTGGCAATAATTTGGGTAGATTCTTCTTGTGAAACACATCCTAAGTAGATTCCTTCAAAGTTCCTTCTATATAAGATTCCATCCTTGATCAGGCAGTGGGATACACTTGAGCCATAAGGCTCTCTTTTACTCCCTAGATAGACCTACATGAAAAGTACCATTGATTATCAAGTGTATGATTGAATCATACCATTCATTGTTCTAAAAACTATGCTAGCCTACTTGCATGATATATAGACTAGGGATAGTATTAGCAATCATCTAAATGAAACCTTGACACCTTACCATCTTATCTACCTTCATCTCTAATTCATAATCTTACAAAAATAACATCCACTTACCTCTATGTTCCCCTAACTCATTTTGACTCAACATAAGCTTAGAGGTAGGGTGAGGTAGAATAGCATGCACTTTATTTATAAGGATGTAGTGCCTAAAATTATTTACAACCTTTACTAGTGCATATTCCTACTTATAAATCATGGAATAATTTAGTTTAGCATTATTAAAATTAGTACTCATGAAGGCTATTGGGTGGTCACACCCTTCAACTTTTTGAGCCAATACATCAGCCATAGTGTGGTCATATGCAAAAGAGTAAAGGTCAAAATCTTTGAAGAAATCTAGACTTATAGGTAATAGGGCTTGGCTAATGGCTTCTTTGATGTCACTGAACGCCTTTATTATATTATTCATTCCAAATTACCTTGGAATCCTTCCTAATCATATCATTTAATGGCTTGATAATTTTTATAAAACTAGAAATGAACTTCCTTACAAAATTTATTTTTCCAAAGAATGACTTTAGTTCCTTCCTAATGTTTGGGAGTTCAATTTTGGATATGGCCTTCGCCCTTTTAGGGTATATGGAGATGCCATCTTTAGTTATAACATGTCCTAATAGTTTACCTTCAATTACATAGAATATGCTTTTCTTAGGTTTGAAGGAAATACCATACCTTCTACATCTCTCAAAAACTTGTTGCAAGTGCATAAAGTGATCTTCTCTATTTTTAGAGAAAAATATTAGATCATACATATAAATAATAATGCACTTACCAATTAGACCTTGGAATGCATGGTTCATGGCTCTCTGGAAGTTAGATACTATGTTGATTAGTCTAAAGTGCATCCTCTTTTAAGCAAAGGTTCCCCACTTTGTTGTGAAGGTTGTCTTCATCTTGTCTTCTCTATCAACCATTACTTGGTTATAGCCTAAAAAGCCATCTAGGAAGGACATCATAGCTAAACTCGAAATAGTTTAAATTACCTAATCAAGAGAAGGGAGATGATAATTTTCCTTCATTGATGCTTGGTTTAAATTTTTGAAGTCAATATAGAGCCTAATCTCACCATTATTCTTCCTAACTGGCACTAAATTAGCCACCTAAGTTGAATTTTTGATAGGAAAGACTATCCTAGCATCTAGTAACCTTTTGACCTCTTTAAATATCATTGGCTCTAGCATGGGTTAACTGGTCTCTATTTTTAGGTGGCTGATTTAGTGCCAATTACAAATAAGAGACTAGTAAACCCCATGCTAGAGCCTATGATATTTAAAAACTAGTAAACCTTTTGACCTCTTTAAATATCATAGGCTCCAGCATGGGGTTTACAACTTTATTTGAGGGGTATAGTATCAGTAATGACCCTTAGATCAAAGATTTTTAGGTCATCATAGGACCATGATATAACATCCTTATACTTGGTAAGGAGTTCTTTGGATTTCTCATTTTTAAAAGTTGTACAAGCCTTTCAAACATTCACTAGTTGCGGTTGCTCTTGGAACCCAAGATTCATAGTATTACAATCTTATCCACTCACCTTGGGAATTTTGGGAACTTCAGTTAGTTTGTCTTGATCAAAACATTTTTATAGAGCAATCATCCCCTTAGGTATTTTTTTATCATTTAGATGAATGACCTTGCTATCAAACTTGTTCCCTTTGGTTACATTTTTATCAACTTTGTCAATGATATGGGCCTCAAATGCCCCAAAATTAGTCAATAAATCCAATAACTATTGGTCATCATTAAAGACTTGGAAATGATTAACATTATCAGGCACTAATGGACATGAGACCATTTCAATACTAAAATTAGGGGAGTCTGGATTAGGAATGATATATATTGTAATGGATGTTAGCTCATCCACAACTTGGTTTTCTTCCCTAGGAATGGAGGTTATGTTGAAGTCTTCGAAAGACTCAATAAAGTCCCAAACTCTAAACTTATACTTCTTGAGGTATGAGAGTTTACATTGGTACCTACTCCTAACTTGTTTGACCACTAGTTTAGAGTCACCAAGAACTAGTCATTCCTTAGATTTATTCTTGATAGAAAATTTCAAACCAAGGATGAGAGCTTCATATTTAGCAAGATTATTGGTGTAAGGAAATTGGAGTCTATAAGATGCATGGTACATTTTCCTGGTGGGATCAATTAAGACAATGCCAAACCCAAATCCAACCTTACATCTAGCACCATAAAAATGCAATTCACATAACCTAAGAGGAGGTTCTATGTCCTTTGAATCATCTAACTTATAAAATTCTAAGGTGAAAAATCCTAAGTTAGAATCAAGTAAGTTCACCCTTTCATTAACAACATTGTACTTAGTTATCATGTTTTTCATCCTTAGTTCTCTTTCCAATCTTATCTTATTTGGGAAACCTTTCCAATGTATCCATAGGTGTGAATAATTAGTAGACATATATCCATTCAAATCCTTAGTTCATTCTCTACTTAAAATTAGTCCATACACATTGGGAATGTCTAGTACTTGAATGTTAATAAATTGTTACACTCTAGGTTCACTAGCTAATTTCATGTGTGCATATAATAATTACCCAATGAATCTAACCCTTAAATTTTCTAATTATATAACCACCCCATCATACTTGATTGGAATCAGTCCTAATTGCTCATAAATTCTCATAGGCATGATATTGGTTGAAGCCCCAAAATCTAAAAGGCAATTGTGGAGGTTTTTACCAAATATCTTGATTGTGAGAAGGAATGGGGGATTCTTCTTTGGATACTTGCATGGTCACATTTTCACTATCAACCCTAGGTGGCTTTCCAAGTTTCTTAGACAAATAATCTAATAATAAGTCTCTTTTTTCAGTAATTTGAATTAACTCATGCAAGGTAATATTGGCCTTGATTTTTTTCATGTCTTCAACAATGTTACGAGCTAGTCTTACTTGGTGAATCCATACTAGGTTTGGAGGAACTTCCTTTGGATGGCTCAGGGTCATTATTCAAAGTAGTGTTAGTAGGGGTCCCATAGTTATTAGGATTTGAAATGGTCAAGGGTTATTTATGTTCCCTATTCCTTAGAGGGTATGTCTGCAAGAATTGTTGGAATGATTGAATCTCTTTAGGAATATTCTCAAGCTCATTATCCTCTTGAAAATGGAATTGGAAGGTTTCTACCATATGGACCTAGTCTAAAGACTTGGATTTATAAGAATTCATATCACAATCCTTGTTAGGGAGCACTTCAAATTTATCTAGTTCTTCTTGAAAAGCTTCAAAGGATTTGAAGAGTTCAATGCAATCAATCTCACCATGTTTAGTTGTAGCATGAACCCTACAATAGTTAGGCAAGGCAATGTCTATGATATTAATGTCCATGGTTTTATTATCGGCAATGGGTTCATTAGTCTTGTTGCTATTTTAGAAGCTATCATTGTGAAACCTATTTCTTGGTTTGCTAAAATTTTGGAAAGTAAAGTTCCTTTTGGAACTTTCACTAGTATTACCAACTTGTTTTTGTAATTGAAGGAAATCAGAACTGAGCTTCTAGACCATTTTCAATATAGATTCATTTTAATTCTTTGGGGTCTCAAAATTGTGAACCTGATTATTTCCCATACTAGACACTTATATTAAGGCCTTTTGATCATTAGTAGAAGATCCATTAGTAGCTTGGTGACTCAGGCATCCCAAATTTTGGTTAGGAGCAATGTGATTAGTAGATAGTATGTTTAGGGTTGGGATTTGATTAAGATCTAGGGTGTTTTGTTTATTATTTGGAAAAAGGTTTAGAGCAAGAATTTATGGGTAAAATTAGGGATGGAGTAGGCCATTTGGCCCTGTGGTTGCATCTGATCACTGATAACCACTACCTCAAAATAGGATTGGGATAATGAAGCTATAACTGGGATAGATCTCTTTAGTAATATAGAAGTCATAAGTATTACTACATCCTTGTAAATCTCTAGGGATAGAACATCATTAGGTTTGTAAGGTTTCATAGTCCTGCTATACATTTTTTGGAATCTTGCATTAAAATATATTATATGCTCACTAGCATCTCTTTTGATGGTTGTGAATTGATGATAAATGACACAAGGATTGATAATATTACCAAATTAATCAATGAAAATGGTGTTAAAATAATTCTAAGAGGTAATGCATTCATTAGGAAAATTAAGGAACCATTCATAGGTTGCATCCTTGAAAGTAAGGGGAAATAGTCTACATGTTAAATCCTCATGTATACCATTTAATAACTCCAATGTAGATTTACAAGAATTAACATGTTCTTCTATAGTTACAACACCAGTAGGACTAAATATGGGAAAATATTTTTTAGGATTATGTGGTAAATCATGGACTATCCCTTGTACATTAATGGGGGAACTCCCTAGCCAAGTCATACCTGGATGTGGTCTAAATACAATGGTCCATTGAATAGGAGAAGTGGGTAAATACTTTAAAATTATTCATCTACTTTTATCACACCAGGTTCTTCAATGACTTTGTAGCTCAATTAAAGGCTCTCTTACTTTTTAGCATGATCTGGTGTGAATCCTAGATAATTCCAGCTTGAAGATATAAAATACTATTTGAAATATGGTGCATCAAGTTAATATTTATAATAATCAAGAACTAAAGATGAACACTAGGATAATTATATAAATATTTACATAAGAAATGACAAAGGACATCAAATTTATACAAAGGTAGCTTGAGGATGCATCACAATTTACAAGGGGTCAACTATTTTTTATTAGAATAGGCCATTCTAATTTTAAATACCTATAAATATTCAAATTCAAAGCTATATTTACCAAAATTAGAAACCATTTATCAAAGGACTATGATATTTTCCTTAATAAAGTACAAAGATATGCGAGAGACCTCTGAGACTGCCAATCTTTACGCTTGGAATCAAAGATCTATACAAAGATGTAAAGATGACACTAATTCTAGGATAATTAGTATCAATGACCCTCTTTCTAGCACCAAAGAGATCCTCCTATTGATTCTTCTAAATGTACCACAAGTACTCTTAGTGTTTAAAGAACACTTCTCATTTTAGAATCCAAAGGATTCAAGGCATGAGTTGTAGGTATTTGGAAATTAGGATGCCTGTGGTGAAATAACAATAGAGAAACATAGAATATTCTATAATATTTATAAAATTCGATGGTTGGGAGCCATATTGGTGCCTTCTCTTATGAATCTTAGTGCTAATTTTAATATATTGGATTAGATATGAACTAATGACTAAACTAAATGGTTATGAATAATGTATCTAAACTAAAGTGAGTTGTTTAGATAAAGAGAAAAAGGAAAGGGTAGAGTAAGAAATAAATGGTGATTTTTGATCTTTAATTATGAACACATTGACAAGGTTCTAAGGATTACCAAGCATGATCTCAACTAGTATATAGTGTAAAGTAGCCAAAGCTCACATTTTACTATAAACCAGGCCTAATTTTGGAGATAAGATGTCAATATAAGTAAGAATTGGATTTACTTTAAAAATTTTACACCACACAAATAGTTAATGAACATATTTATTAAAAATCAAATATAATGAAGTAAACTCAATTTCATTCAACTAACCTAGCATTACACAAGTTAACAACCCTATAATTAATGATCCAACTGAGTATTCCTAGAAACTATTCATATTCAAAATTATAAAATCAATTGACAAACTTAGCAATTCAAAGCACATCAATCTAGATAATCCCTATATAATTATTTAATCTTTGTATTAATTGCTTAGAAGTGTACAAAAAAAATATCTCAAACTCTCTCTTTTTATAAATGGTAATACATGCCTTTATAGAAGAGTCAAGTGGTATACTGGTTAGTCTAAAATATAGGTGTAAAAATATAAAGATAGTTATCTTTGTAACAAACTATAATACACGTGTCTTTTATAATCATTTTGACCTAGAGGCAATCAAAATAACAAAATAGCATGTTAATTTAAAAAAGAATATGCCACCTCTTAGGTAAACCATAATTAGGATGTTGGAGGTGGGGCCCTTTGTTGCTAAAGGATACTTATAGCTCATTCATGTTATTCATCCAATAGAATTTAGTCTACATTAGGCCTTGTGATACGCTCCTCTTCTTGACCAGCTAGCTCATCAAAATCCTTATAATTCCTAGCCAAATCTTCCTTAATGATTATTTCTTCATTGATCATCTCCCCTGCATTGAATATCATGTCTAATATTCTATTATTATCTTGTCCTGATTGTCCTTGAATTTTTCCCTTGATTTCTTGAGTCACTAAAGTTGCTCTATGCTAGAATTATTCATCACGAATAATTCTTAGGGTAGTGGGCTATGAAGGATCCTCGATTATAGTTCCCAGGAGCTTCTCAAATCTAACCATGAGCTCTTTATCCTCCTCAACAAGTTCTTCCACTTTGGTATGCCAAGCACTCAAAGCTTGGACATTTTCTATAATAATTCCTAACAGGACACTTAGGTGCCCCATGCTGATTGCTTTAAAATTTGGTCTTTTCTTCCTAACCTAGATAATAAGAAGTTGGGAAATCTTATCTTTATAAGTTTTCCATTGAGTAACCAACACCTTTGCTAAGGTGGCCTAGTTTTCCAGTGCATCTTGCCTTAATTTCATAGACTTTAGTGATCTAAACATGTCATGTAATGAATCTTTAAGCATCTTAATCATGGAATCTAACACTAAAAGATTTGTTTGATATTGAAAATTATCATTCTCCTTCTTTATGTTCTTAACTATTTGCACTAATCCATAGACACTGGCCCTAGCCTATTGAGATTGAGCCTAAATTAAACTTTCCACATCCTCCTCATGGATGGGAGCCTTTCCAAGTTGTCCTTCAATAAGGGTTAGCCCTATTAATGGTTTCACCTTTTGAAATGTGAATTCTTCTTGACCAACCATGGTTATTATTATGGTGATCCTTTCCAATCCTACCATGTCTAGGTTGAATTAGAATTTCATCTCTAGCCTCTTAAACTTTGAGGACTCAGGCACCTCCTTACTTGCACTACAAAAGGCTCCTAGGGTGTCAATTTTATATACCCCCTAAATATGTCAAATATATATTCTTCTCTCTTATTGATTTTCCATTATGTCCTTGATCTATGGTCTGATGTTATCACGTATTATCAAGTTAACCTATGTCAAGGCCCATGAAGGAGAGAGGGATGAGATCTTCTTTAACTTCCCATAGATGAACCAATCAAGGATGAGTTGTCCATGGTTTGTATTTTCATTACTGAAGAGGTTGAATTTATTGGTAAGGTGAGTAAAGTTCAACCTAGGCTTCTTCATTGGAGTCGTAGGAACCAAGGCCAGCTCTACTTTCCTTTTCTCCTTTTCCAATGGAACCAAATCCTTTCCTACTTATTTAGAGGTATTCCCTTCTCTATCTAAGCCATATGTTGTTGTTATATCAATGAGATCACCCTCCAATGTCTCTTATGGCTCAAGAGATATCATTTTAACAAATTCCATAAGATAAGGTGGCCTTTATGGGAGTTCTACAGGTGAGGGACCTTCCTCAGGTCTCTATTCCAATCTCGATTCTCTAACTTTCTCCTTTCCTTTTATATCTTTAGGTTGTTCATATTGAGGTTTTTCATCTTGAGGCTCCTTTTGGTGGGGTTGAGGTTCAAATGGCTACCCTTGATAATATGGATCCTCATGAGTGGTCCTAGATGGACTGGGAAATAAATGATATTTCAATGGATGCAACTACCACATCTTCCCTATAGGCTTTTTGTCCTTGATCAATCTACATTCCAACTTGATATTTTAGATTTTTATTCTAGAGAGCACTTCTTGAAAATTCTTTGCTCTAATATAGATGTCATCATTGACACCTATCTTATGTTCATATTCAATCTTAGGGACCTTTCTCCCTTATTGTGGTTAACCACTCCCTAGGGTCCCACATTTTAACGTCATTCAATTGGAAATCAAAATAATTCCTATGTGTTATCATTATTTCTAATTGCTTCCAATATTTGATTACAATATTCCTAATATCTAATGGGAGGGGGTGGATTTGGCCTTTCCTCTTCTCTTTGTATAACTTGTCTACACCCTAGATGATTTAGGAGGCAATTTCTTGCTCAATATGTTTATTAGGGACATGGACTAATAGATTTTAAGGTCGGGTTAAGATCCCCTCTATCCTAATGATAGTATAGTCCAGATAATACCATACACCTCCCATGGTTTCTATCTATCTCTTGATAAGGGGATGCAATATTAGCATAGAAACTCCTGTGATGGCTTCATCTATGGCTGGGAAAACACAATCATAGATGAATTACATATGGCTCATGTACTTAATAAATGTACAATTTGGAATAGTGGTGAGAAATTGTGGTTCTACCATTAGGGGACCAGTTCTTAATGATAGGGAAGGATATAGAGGCCATAAGGGAATCCAATAGATAGGAAATCATATAGAATTACTTATAGATTTATCTTTTTATGGATATAAATTATTTAGCCAAGAATAAGATAATTAGGTCTCCTACTAGAGTGGTCAATTAATCTTCTATTATGAAGTGGATATAGGACACCTGGACTTTGTTTACATATGTGGTGGAAGGGGAATCAAAGGATTGATTTGAAAATTCATGGCTATTATAATGCCTTACTTGAATTGGACAATGGGAATCATGCCATATAGGGTTCTAAAGATATGGGGTCCTTGGATTAACTAAGGTGTGAGGACTAAATCAAGGTCTTGGGTATTATCCCAATTCCTCATGTCAAGGAGGTTGATATGGGGTAAGGGGAGATTATAATAGGTTTCAAAGGCCATAGGAGAGATGTACACCACCATTTTTGAACTACCTTCCCAAATGATCTATTCCCCATCTATCCTACAATCAAAAAATATGGGTGTAAGGACATCAATACAATACATTCCAACTAGTTTTGCCATGGCATGATGGAGACCATCCATTTGAATTATAACTAGTTCATTGTATCTTTGATGTGTTATTTAATTGTTCCTTTCTTATTAGGAGATAAGATGTAATTCAATCACTAAGAAGAATAATTCAGACCAATTCCTTACTCCACAAATGTTTAGGGCCACCAAGTCTAGATCTATATCCTTGAAAATCCTTCCTTCACTATCAAAGGTCAGATAAAGCTCAACATCCATCTTTGATTACTTATTGTTAACAACCATTTATAATTTTATTGAATTGTTCACATTAAATTTCCAAGGGTTCTTATTATATCACTTGTTTTTAGGATTATAATTATGTTATCTTGATTGAACTATAACTAATTGAACTGATTTGGGTCTTCATTATATAGGGTTTAGGGTTTGGAGCATTAATGGTAGGAGATATTTAGGCTTTAACTTCATACATGATTTCAATTTGATGGAGACCCTTTTTATTTATACCCTTGAATTTTTGAGTTGAAAATATCTTTGATTTTGTCCTTTTATGCTTATGTGGAGTTTATGTGGTACCATTATAGGCTTTTCATGGAAATTTTCATAAGTGTCATTTGAATACTAGTTGTTGGCTTTTTAAATCTTCTTTTATTTCACACCATAGGATCAAAATCCTAGACTTATCATGATTCATATATCTAAATGTAATTCCTCACCATTTTATTGGTCTATCTGATCTCTAGGTTTGTGGTCATGACACTTGGCATTTTCATAGATCCCTCTCATGTTGTGTATCTTTTTTTAATTGTCACTTTGGTCGAGCACTGGCCATATATTGAGCTCATAAAGTTTTGAAAATTCATCAAGCCTTTCATGACATTAGATTAAATTGTATGAGTGAGTGATTATCATTGATTTCCTATTTAGTCATGCTTCAAATGAAAATGTGACATGCATCATTTTTAGGAGCCTGGGATGCCTTTGAAACATCCACCTAGGCCTCATGTTATTAGATCAAATATAGTGGGCTGGTGATAGCCATTGATCCATATAGGGGGGTCCAGTCATTAATTGGATGCCTTTATTTGGTGGTCCCATTTCTTACTTTTATTTGATCATCAAAGTGTCATGCATCCATCTCTCAGGCCCTCATGCTCCTTTTGACTTTTCCTCCCAAGCATGAGGCCCTAAGAGATAGACATGTGGCATTTTGATGATCAAACATAAGTAATAAAGGGGAACACATAATAAAGGCATTAAATTAATGACCTAATCCCCCTACGTGGATCGATGGCTATCACCAAACCACTAGATTTGACCCAATAACATGAGGCCCAGGTGGACTTTTTAAAGGCATCTTAGGCTCCTGAAGAATGATGCGTGTCACATTTTCATGTGAACCATGACTATCCAAGAAATTAATGACAATCACTCACTCATGGGATTTAATAAAATGACATGAAAGGATAGATGAATTTTAAAAACTTCATGATCTTGACATGTGGCCAATACTCGACCAAGGTGACAACTAATAAAAGATACATAGCATGGGAGGGATCTATGAAAATGCTCAGTGTCATGACCATAAACCTAGAGATCAATGGACCAATAAATGGGTGATGAATTAGATTTAAATTTATGGATCATGTTATGTCTAGTATTTTGATCTTATGGAATTAAGTAAAAGAAGTTTTAAAAAGCCAATGGCTAGTATTCAAATGACACTTATGAAAATTGTCATGAAAAGCCTATAATGATACCAAATGAATTCCATGTACGCATAAAAGAACAAAATCAAAGATATTATGAAATAAAAAATGTAAGGGTATAAATCAAAAGGGTATCCGTCAAATCTAAATCATTTATGATGTTAAATCCTAAATATCTCTTACCATTATTGCTCTGAACTCTAAACCCTCTATAATGAAGACCAAATCAGTTTAATCGGTTACAATTCAATCAAGATAGCATAATTTTTCTCCTAAGAACAAGTGTTATAATAAAAACCCTTGTAAATATAGAGTGAACAATTTAATAACATCAAAAATGGCTACTATAAAGCAAAAATTGAAGATGGAGGCCAATATTTACTTGACCTCTGATAGTGAAGGAAAAATTTTCAAACATACAGAGCTGGACTTGGTGGCCCTAAACATCTATGGAGTAAGTATTGGTTGAATTTTTCTTCTTGGAAAATGAATTATAGCCTATCTCCCAAGAGGAAAGGAGGAATTCTATAATGAATCAAATGTACAATGACCTAGTTGTAATTCAAATGGTTGGTCTTCACCATGCCATGGTGAAACTAGAGGTAATGCATTGCATTGATGTCCTTACACCCATCTTTGTTGACTTTAGGATAGATGGGGAATGGATCATTCAGGAGGATAGTCATGAAAGGGTGGCATACATCTCTCCTATGGACTTTGAAATATATTATAAGCTTGCCTTACCCCATCGCAACCTCCTTGACATGAGGAAATAGGCTAACACCGAAGACCTTGATTTAGTCCTCACACTCTAGTTAATCCAAGGACCCCATATCTTCAGAACCCTAGATGGCATGATTCCAATTGTCTAATTTATGGAAGGAATTATAATATACATGACCCTATTGAATTGATCCTTTGGTACCCCTTCCACCATATATGTAAATTAAGTCTAGGTGTCCTATATCCACTTCATGATAAAATATAAATTGACCCATCCATTAGGAGACCTAATTACCTTCTTATTAGATAAGAAAATCATATCCATCAAAAGATAGACCTATAAGAAATTCTATATGATGTCATATCTATTGGATTCCCTTCTAGCCTCTGTATCCTTTCCTAACATTAAGAACTAGTCCCCTGATGGCAGAACCATAATTTCTCACCACTATTCCAAATTGTACATATTCAAGTATAGGAACCCTATGTAATTCATCTATGATTATGTTTTCCTAGCCATATATGAAGCCATCACAGGAGTTCCTATGCCAATATTTCATCCCCTTATCAAGATATAGATAGAAACCATGGTAGATATATGGTATTATCAAGACTACATTATCATTATGATAGAGGGGATCATAACCCAACCTTATAGGCTACTAGTCCATGTCCCCAACAAGCTTGTCGAGCAAGAAATTTCATCCCAAATTATCTAGGGTATGGACAATGTATGTAAAGAGAATAGGAAAGGCCAAATATATCCCCTCCCATTGGATATTGGGAAGATTGTAATCCAAGATTGGAAGTAGTTGGAAATCATGATAACACATAGGAATTATTTTGATTTCCAATTAGAAGACCTTAAAATGTGGGACCCTAGGGGGTAGGTGGTTAACCACATTAAAGAGAGGAAGTTACCTAATAATGAATATGAACATAAGATAGGTGTCAATGATGACATCTATATTAGATAAAATAATTTAAAAGAAGTGCTCTCTAGAATCAAAAGCTACAATATCAAGTTGGAATGCAGATTGATCAAGGACAACAAGCCTATAGGAGAGATATTTTAGTTGCATCCCTTTCAATATCATTTTTTTCTCAGTCTATTTGGGACCACTCATGAGAAGCCATCTGATCAAGGGAAGCCATCTAAACCTTAACCCCATTAGCAAAAGCCTTAAGATAAACAACCTCAATCCAAAAAACATCAAGATATAAAAGGCAAGGAGAAATTTGGAGAACCAAGATTGGAATATAGACCTAAGGAGCATTTCTCACCTATAGAACTCCCACAAAGGCCACCTTCTCTCATGGAATTTGTTGACATGATATATCTTGAGCTAGAAAAGACATTAAAAGGTGATATCATTTATATAGAAACAAAATATGGCTCAAAAAGAGAAGGGAATCCCTTTGAAGAAGTAGGAAAGGAGCTAGTTCCATTGGAAAAGAAGAAAAGGAAAGTAGAGCTAACCTTGGTTCCTATGACTCTAAGGAAGAATCCTAGATTGACCTTTACTCACCCTACTAGTGAAGTCAACCTCTTTAGTGATGAGAATCTAATCTATGGACCACTCATCCCTGACTGGTTCATCTATAGGAAGTTGTAGAAGATCCCATCCCTCTTTTCTTCATGGGCCTTGACACAGGTTGGCTTTGTAATACATGATCACATCAAACCATGCATCAAGGACATAGTGGAAAAGTAAGAAGAGAGAAGAATACAGATTCAACATATTTAAGGGGGACAAAAAATTGATACCCTAGGAGCCTCTGGTAATGAAAGTATGGAGGTGCCTGAGCCCTAAAAGTTCAAGAGGTTAGAGATTAAAGTCCAATTCAACCTAGACATGGTAGGATTGGAAAGGATCACCACAAGGATAGCCATGGTTGGTCAAGAAGAATTCACCTTTTAAAAGGTGGAACCATTCATAGTTCTAACCCCTATTAGAGGAAAATAACCTAAAGAGGTTCCCATCCATGAGGAGGATATGTAAATTTTAATTGAGGCTCAATATCAATAGGCTAGGACCAATGTCTAGGGATTAGTGCAAAGAATTAAGAACCTAAAGAAGGAGAAAGAGAATTTCCAATCTCAAGAAATTCTCTCAATGTTAGATTCCATGATTAAGATGTTTGAGGTGTCATTCCATGACATGTTTAGAGCACTAAAGTCTATGAAAATAAAATAGGATGCATTGGAAAACTAGACCACCTTAGCCAAGGAGTTGGTTACTCAATGGAAAACTTCTGAAGATGAGATTGCCTAGCTTCTTAATATCTAGTTTAGGAAGAAAATACCAAATTTTGAATCCATCAGTATGGGGCACCTAGACATTTTGGGAATTATTGAAGAAAAGGTACAAGCCTTGAGTGCTTGGCATACCAAAGTGGAGGAGAAAGAGCTCATGGGAATAATTGAGAAGCTCTTGGGAACTATTATCAAGGATCCTGGATAACCCACTACCTTGGGAATTATTAGTGATGAAGAATTCTAACATAGAGCCACTTTAGTGACTTAAGAAATCAAGGGTAAAAGTTAAGGAAAATTAGGATAAGATAATAGAAGAATATTAGACATGATATTCAATATAGGGGA
Source organism: Torreya grandis (assembly GCA_037957365.1). Lineage (NCBI taxonomy): Eukaryota > Viridiplantae > Streptophyta > Pinopsida > Cupressales > Taxaceae > Torreya > Torreya grandis. The sequence continues at coordinate 4,979,022 of JARHVA010000595.1, read as the reverse complement.
GAGGACCAATGAAGCCAAAATCATTAAGGAATCTTTGGTTAGGAATGACAAGGATTTTGATGAGATGGTTGATTAAGAAGAGGAGTGTATCATAAGGCCTATCATAGACTTAGGCCTAGTAGATGAACAACATGAAAGAGCTATGATCATCCTTTAGTAGAAAATGGCCCCACCTCCAACATCCTAATTATGGTTTACTTGAGAGGTGGCATATTCTTTTATAAAGGCACACACTAGTTTGTTAGCATGATTGCCTCTAGGTTAACATGATTATAAAAGATGTGTATTATATTTTGTTACAAAGATAACTATATTTATCTTTATATACCTATATTTTAGATTCATTGATATACCACCTGGCTCCTCTATAAAGGCATGTATTACCATTTGTAAAAAGAGAGACTTTGAGCTATTTTTTTGTACACTTATAAGCAATTAATACAAAGATCAAAGAATTATATAGGGATTATCCATATTGATGTGTTTTTAATTGGTAGTTTTCTCAATTGCTTATCTAAGTTTGAATATGAATGGTTTCTATGAATACTAGGTTAGATCATTAATTATAGGGTTTCTAACTTGTGTAATGTTAGGTTAGTTGAATGAAATTGAGTTCACTTCATTTTATTTTTTCTAAAACAAAGATGTGCATTAGCTATATAGATGTGGTGTAAAAGTTTTAAAGTAAATACAATTATTACTTGTATCGACATCCTATCTCTAGAATCAAGCTTGGTTTGTAGTGAACATGAGCTTAGGATACTTTACACTATACATTGGTTGAGATCATGATTGTTAATCCTTAGAACCTTGTCAATGTGTTCATAATTGAAGATCAAAAATAGCCATTAATTTCTTACTCTACCATTTGCTTTTGTTTTTTCTTTGAAAAACTCACTCTAGTTTAGATACATTGTTCATAACCATTTAGTTTAGTCATTAGTTTAGATCTAAGCTAGTCTATCAAAATTAGCACTAAAAATCATAAGAGAAGGCATCAAGATGGCTCCCAACCATAAAATTTTATAAATGCTGTGGAATAGTCTATGTTGCTCTGTTGTTATTTCACCACATGCATCTTAATTGCCAAATATCTATAACTCATGACCTAAATCCTTTGGATTCTAAAATCAGAAGTGTTCTTTAAACACTAAAATCACCTATGGTACATTTAGAAGTATCAATAGGTTTTAAGATAGGGTTCAAAGGCCTTTGATTCTTCCTGAAAGGTTTACAACTTTCTTTAAGGGGTATAGTATGGGTGATGACTCTTGGATCAAAGATCTTCAATTCATCATAAGACGAAGCTATGATATCCTTATACTTGGTTAGCAGGTCTTTGGCATTCTTCTTCTCAATGCTAGTTCAAGATTTTCTAATGTTAAATAGCTAAGGTTGATCTTGGCATCCAAGGTCAATAGCATTGTAGTCATTCCCACTTACCTTGGGAACTTTTGAAACCTCAGCTAGCTTGTCTTGATCAAATAGCCTCACTAAGGTAATCATGCCTTTGGGAATTTTTAGGTCATTCAATGGAATGACTTTACCATCAAATTTGTCCTCCCTAAGTGAATTTTCATCAGTCTCATCAATGATGTGAGCCTCAAATGCTCCATTATTAGTCATAAAATCCAATATCTATTGATCATCACTGAAGACTTGAAACTAATATACATTATTAGGGACTAGAGGGCAAGATATCAGATTGATGTTAAAGTTGTGGGAGTCTTGGTTAGGCATGAGGTTGGCTACAATAGATGTCAATTCATCAGTATCTTCATTTTCTTCTCTAGGGATGGAAACAATATTAAAAGCATCAAAAGACTCAATTAAAACCCAGACCTTGAACTTATACCTCTTTAGGTATGAGATCTTGCATTGATATTTGCTTCTCACTTGGTTTACTACTAGTTTTGAATCACCATAGACTAGTATTTATTTGACCTTACTTTTAATAGCAAATTACAAGCCTCAAATGAAGGCTTCATACTCAACAAGGTAATCAATGCATAGAAATTGGAGTCTATAGGATGCATGATATTTCTTATTAGTAGGATTAGTAAGTAAAATACTGACCCCAAATCTAGCCTTACACTTAACACCATCAAAATGTAGCTTCCATAGCCAAAGAATAATATGAGTACTCTTAGGATCACATACCTTTGTAGTCTCTAGGGTGAAAACCCCTAAGTCTAATTCAATTATGTTGACCCTTTCATTCACAACATTGTACTCAGTGATCATGTGCTTCATTATCATCTCTCTTTCAACCTTGATCTATTTTGGAACTCCTCTTTGAGGTAGAAATAAATGTGAATAATCCATGGACATGTGGCCATTTAGATCTTTGGTCCATTTCCTACTTAACAAGATCTCATAAACATCAAGAATGTTAACTTGGATATCAATAAACTACTATATTCTAGGCTTAGAGGCCAATTGAATATGAACATTTAATAATTCCCTAATCACCTTGACTATATATTTTTCCAATTGAGTAACAACTCTATCAGACTTAATAGGTGTCGAGCCAAGTCATTTGTATTGGCAATTTTGACCTCACAAGTCAAATTTACACCCCTACCATTCAAAACTTTGCATACCATGCTATTTTGTCTTATGATTTAGTATTTGGTCCTTGAAAGTCCTTGAATAAGCTTTGGTTATTAGGTATTAAGGTTGTTTACATGATTTGAGGTCTTTTCCTTCACTTGTCTTATGCTTTCTAGTCATTTTTTGGCCTTTTTGAGCCATTTCTAGTGGTGTGAAGAGTATATAATGTATTTATGAGTTTAATATAATGTTTAAAGGTCATTAAATCCTTAAAAATGAATAATTAGGCTGATCACATTTTGAATTAACTCTGTGACTCATTTTCATGCAAAATTTGACCATTTTGTGCCATTCAGATAAGATTTTGATAGTATCTGATAAGGTATAAGATTTATTCCATATTTATTCACCTCATAATACATTTTAGAAACAAAATAAAACATTTTATATCATTTTTTTCAAATTTCCTTGGTGAAAATAGCCTTTTTAGTGCAAAAACTAGCCTTTTTGGGGGTATTCTTTTGATTTTCAAATGATTTTTGTGATAAAAGTATCATATAAGATTAATTAGGTCAGTATAGGGTCATATAAGTTGTTTGGAGGAAGTTATAGGTAAAAAATTGCAAAATCCAACTTTGCTCCAATTTGGACCTTCCTTGCATGCCTAAAAGGGCAATTTTCAAATGCTCAGTATGAGAAGGGGAGAGAGAGTTAGGATCTTAAACTTTGAAAAATTTTATGGGTATAAGTAAATTTTAAATTAGTGTCATTTTTTTTTCATATTGGTTCACTCATATTTATGATCAATCACTAAGAGTGACAACAAGTCACTATAGCCTATACATCTAAGAGGGGTTTGTTCTTGGACATGTTTCTCACTCCCAAGAAAAAATGAAGATTAATGGTTTTAATTAATGTTTTTATGGGTCATAATTCTCCTTATAATATTTTTCTCATTTGATAACTCATTGCATGAATGTATTTATAACATAAAATCATGTTTCTTTCACTATCTTTCTAAAAGGTCTCTTGGGTTAATTTTGAATCAAAATATGAGTTTTTCAACAAGTTTTTATATTTTCATAAGTCATAAATGTATTATATAATTCATTATACATATATTTTATTTAATTAAAAGTTCAAAAGTTTCCATTCTTAGTGTGTCTCTTTGAGAGAGTTCAAGCTGAGTGCATTTCCTCAACAAGGTACAAATCTATTTATTGAGCTTGTTTTTAATGTTCATGAAGTCAAGGTAATTTAAAAACTCTAGTGATAGTAGGAATTAAAAATTATGGTCTAATTCCTCTATGAGAGAGAGAGGTGGAGTCTCTATGGCTTGATAAACATGTTCATAACTTGATTGAAGTTATCTCAGAGAAGTGAAACATTGTGCGGGAGTTTGATAACATTTGAAAAGTTTATCTTGGGTGTATATGTGTGAAAACTTTATTTATGTTATTAATTTACTCATATAATTCTAAAATGAAATATATATACCTTGTAAATTTTCTTGTCTTAACTTCACTATCAGGCCTGCAACATTGATATGCATCTATAAGTACCTTTAAGGAGGTCAAACATGTTGAAGCAAAGCATTGATCCAATTTTAAGTATATTATTGTTAGAAGGTTTCATTTGAAGATTATGAGAAGGTAAAATATGAACCATAGGATCATTCACTATGTATACTACCAACTTGCTCATTCTCATTGCCTACATATGAAAATTTCTACCTACATGTGGTATTGACAGAGAGTTGAAAATGTTGATCAATGTGTGTAGATATGTTTTGAAAGAATTGATCAAGTTTGGATGGTTGAATTATATCATGGTAAACATATTTGAGACATTTATTTATCAGATAAGATTGAGGAACCATGTTAAGAGGTGATGATTGTGAACTTAGGGACAAAATCCCTAAAAACATCAAAACAAGGCCTTAGCCACTTTTGGTGGGATTATATGATGAGGTGTCATGATGTTTGGAAGAGTTTAAATACATACACCTTATATCCTTCATAAAGTATTATTAATTTGCAATGATGGAATGAGACTCTCAAACCTTGTATTTGTTCACTACATAATGGTAGTGTTTTTTTGTAAAATCTTGGCTTCAAATAGTCTTACACCCAAAGATAGTAACGTGAGAACATATCTTAATTGTAAGTTATTCTAGGAAAGTGTGAAGGTTTCAATGATTAAAAGTTAATTATGAAGGTTTGGAATGTATAATATGAACCCCCATTAATACCTATAGTTTGTACATTGCCTATAAAACCTCCACTTATAGCCACCTTAGCATTTTGAGAAGATTGCCTTGAGGAAGGGAAGATCACTATTAGGTTCGAAGGACTAATTTTTTTTTCAAAGGATGAGTGAGGATTTTAAAGGCTAAGGGAGCATTAAATGAATTTATATACACCTATCTAAAGCATTAAATGAGGCTTAACATAGTAGACTGACCACCTATAATAGCATATGTCTACCTATAGTTAATCTATGGGAGCAAGAAGTTATGTTGCAGGGATTAAAATACACTTCCTAGCTTCAAAGTTATGAGATGGATAGGTTCACATGGACATCTCAAAATAACCAATGCAATAAAAAGAGATACATGACACTCTCATCAAGGAAATAAGCTCCTCACTCAGCTAATATGGCAAAAGTACACCTACAGGTAGTAGGAGGTACACCCAAGAGTTTCTCAAAGGTAGGGTTTGTCATCAATAGAAGAGATTTATACTAAAGTATATGTTTCAATAGGGTCCTAGATTATTAAATGAGAGTCCTAAATCATGAAATGAGGACTAACATGAACACCAAAAGTGACCAATAGGTCTATAATAACCACCTACAATTATGTTAGGGATAATTAAGAGCTTGATGTTGTTTCATGTTCGAGATGTTAGGGTGGACACTCCAAGATGGATGATCAAGAAGAACCTAAAGTTCATGAGTTTGAACTAGGAATTAATTAGGGTGATCATGATATTTCAATTTTTTGGAATTATGATTCAAATCCCTACAACAAAATAATGCCTACAGGTAGCCTTAAAGCTAGATCTACAACCAAATGGGTAAAATGTACCAAATGAAGACCTAAATAGGTCAAGTAAGTCTAATTGAAGTTATGAATTCATGATTTATGAGAGAAGTTTCATGAGAGACCTTAATTAATTTTTTAAAATGTTATATAATAAGAGTTTTGAGTAAGTTTGAGAGGCATAAAGACAAAGTAACCTACAACCCTATTGACACCTATAGCCAAGAAGAGTAACATAGTTGAATGTAACCCAAGTTTGTCAAGTAAGGGTGAAGTTTGACGTGTGATAGAGATAGATAAGGATGGGTATGGAAGAGGGAATCTCATATAAAATTTGACTTGGAAATAGAGCTATGCAGGGGTTTTCAAAATCAAACTACTGTTACCTCAAGCTCAAGTTGCAACCATCAAGCAATGAACAAATAAGGTATACACAGTGATAGTGATCCATTTTTGATAGTTTCATGATGTCTTAGGATATATAAAGTGTTTTATTAGCATCAAAATATTAATCATGATTCAAAGAGTTCCAATACACACCTACAGACCCTTGTACAATCAATTGTAGTTGACTATGATGAATGGGTAGAGAGTAAAAGAGATAGTGTCCTTGGTGTTTACATTACAAGAACTTGACTTGGATATATTCAAATGACTATATAATGATATAAGAATCATAAATAATGTCATATTAACTATTTTATAGGCACATGAAATGAACACCTGCAGTAGTACATTCATCTACAATTGTGTCATTTCTCTTATAAATTGGTCTATTCAATGACGTAAATGGTTTTGGTGTATAGGTTCCAAATACTTTGTTGAATATTGATCATGGGTACATATAATGAATGGTACATGATATCACTTGAATCCATCATAAATTAAGATAAAATGAGATAGATATGTATAGGTTTTTAAGGCATAGTCAATTAACCCTAGGGGAACATGCATGTGGATGGAAGAAAGCTAGGTGGCAGAGGTTGAAAGGCATATTTGGAAGATTGTATTGATAAATATCTATGCAAGATGATTTTTGATCTTAAGATATCCAAAAAAACTCATATAAAAGAGGTTTAAACCTCATATAAAATAGGTTTAAACCTCAACTTAGTCAAAGACCCATAATATGTGCCTATAACTAATAAGATTGCAGTATTATTTTGAGAAAAACATCCATTATTCCTTTAATCTACTTCAACAACATTATTGATTTTGTTAAGGGGATACTAAAATAAGAGAGAGAGTATTATGAGGATCTGTGTATTTTCAGATATCTCTAGGCATCTTACAAGTAGTCCTTTTTTGTACACTACTTGCAGACTACTCACATACAATGATATGGAGTACATTGAAAGCTAATCATGGTGATTGGAGTTCAAATTACCTAGTTATCAATAAGAAGTGTATTCATTCCAAAGGTGAGTATGGTCATAGTGAAATAAATGGAATTAAAGAGAGGGTAAGATAAGTAACTCAAATAATATATGTAACCACCATAGAATCTAGGCACAGAAGGACTACCTACAACTAGGCTTAGGCACATTAAGGGTTGTTGACTTAGTAAAGAATTGAGGTATGTCCTAGAAGCATAGGATGGATGAAATATTGTGAATTGGGAATTAATGACATTAAATGATCCAATATTTTATGAATAAACTTTATAATAAGTGACCTATAGTTATACCAACATTTCCTAAGCAAAAGAGCATAGTCATATAACCTGTAGACTAGACTAGTCAAATTAAGGATTACAAATTGAGGGATTGGGCTAGGTTATGAGTTCCATAAGGTGGTATAAAACATATTTATATAAAATTATACTATATGTTTAAATATACTAATATATAATGGAAAAAAATAAAGGGAGGTTCAAACAAGACAACGTATAGTCCATAAGCCATTGTTTACATAGTCAATACTTGAGAAGTGTGCCTTGGCATTTTGGACGTTTGAAGGTGCTAGAAAGATCAGTTTGACTTAAAATTTTGTACAAAGGGTCATAATGACCCAAGGAAAACCCATATATATATGTGTGTGTGTGTGTGTGTGTGTATATATATATATGTATGTATATATATATATATATATATATATATATATATATATATATAAATGTGTGTATATATATATGTATGTATATATATATATGTATATATATGTGTGTGTGTGTGTGTGTGTGTATGTATATATATATATATATATATATATATATATATATGTATGTATGTATATATATGTATATATATATGTATATATATATATATATATATATATGTAATGTATGTATAAATATATATATATATATATGTATGTATGTATAAATATATATATATATATGTATATATATATATATATATATATATGTATATATATATGTATATATATATATATATGTATATATATGTATATATATATATATGTATTTATGTATATATAATTATAAAATAGGTAGAATACCCTCTATTTTGTATCAAAGGTAGGCCACTTTTTGGCATGCATGGAGACAAAGAATGAAGAAAATGTAAACAAAAGAAGTGATATTTGTCTTGGAATCACTTTGGGACACTTGGATATTTTGTGTTAAGATGTATTTATTGTGAAATATAATTAATTAAGCTTGTTAATGGTGATAAAACACTTAGAAGTGTTGTTGGGTGGCCATTTGCACTCAAACCCCACTAACCTAGATTAGGTATTTTGCCCAATAGGGGTCATTTCCACTTCCAATATATAATTATCATTTAAAATAATTTAAAAACTTTCATGGTGATATATAAGATGTTTTAAATATATATTTTTTATAATACCTCACAAATAATCCATTTTTGGGTTCAAAAGTAAGACATGGTGCATAGAATGAAGTAATTAACTTGAGAGGCCATGTTTGGATACTCACCCCATCAAAGAGGTTTATCATGGGACCTAAAGGAGTTAGGGGATGTTGGAATGGGTATTATAATTCAAAATTTTCATATTATTTCTTAGGTTGGACATCACATATTTATGAATAAAGGTTAAGAGTGAAAACTATCAAAAACCCTCCAAAAGCCCTGTTTTGGATCAGTTTGCAAGTTTTGAGTTGGATACCCCATAAAAAGACATTTGATTCATGAAATTTTCATAAGGTTTAGGGTAATATTAGAGGGTCCTTAAAATGGTTTTTTTCTAAACCTTAACTTGTACATAATAGTACAAAAATTGTAATTTTTCATGTTTTTGAGCTAACAGGAGAGCTCCAAGGATCTTCCAAAGATGCCAACTAATGGAAAAGGAAACTTGAGACTTTTTTTTACATTTAAAATTTCAAAAATTTATTTAAAAAAATACAAAGATGCCCAAACTATTCCATTCTTTTAGGCCAGTCAGAAATTACCTTTAAAGGACAAGCCTTCCAAAGGCTTTTAAACATGGTTTGGTACTTTTAGGTGGTTCCAGACAACAAAAATTAACATGGATAATTTTTGGGTAATGATAAAAGTGAATAAAACACTTTTTTGAGGTTTCAAACCTATATGAGCTCCCAACAACAAAATTTCTCTTATAGGCTTAAAGGGATAATTAGGCCTAATTTGGCCAACTAAATGGGTTACAAAACATATCAAATCTTGGATTTTGGTCATGAATTTTTTTATGGAGATGTGGGAGTATAATGGGTACCTATAATTTTTTTTCATCATCACTTATATTTTCTCCCAGACAAGGATCTTTTTAGGAAAATAGGGCTACAATAAATACATGGAAAATGCATGATTTGGGTGTCAAATCAAGATTTTGGGAGTGGTCATTGCTTTAAATCATCTTGAACCAGGTATGGTGTATTGTTAAGAATACATCCATGGTTTAAAAGTGTATTTTTATGGAACTTTGAAGAAAATTCTTCCTTTTCCCTCTACACCATAGTGTAAAATGAGCTTTTCAAGGGGTTTGAAGGATAAATAGGAGCATATAACCTATTACAAAGACTTAGCAAGTTGGATAAGGATATGTAACACCATATTAAATATAATAATGATTCAAGGAAGAGTTATAATGAAATAAGTCTTTGAAAAAGGTCTCCAATAATTGCAAATAGGACTCTTTCTCCTCCAAAGCCCATGTGCAAGACAAAGTCAATTTATTGAAGGAGTCTTGTAACTAACTCATGCCAAGTATTCAAGTATAATTCATCATCCTAGAGAAGGACTAAAATAAAATACTTTATGGGACTTAAATACCTACATCCATATAGCAGACTTTTTCATCAAGGGAGACAAGAAAACTAAAATCAAAGAGTTGGTGCAAGGATATATGCACTCTCTAAGTGCTCTAAGCTTGACCAAGAATTATTAAAAAGTTAATAAGTCTCATAAACATTTTATAACCTATATTACATGACAACCTATGAAGGCCAAATATTTGAGAAGGTGGAAATTATACGTAGCACTTTTGGAGGAGCTTTTTGGAAGGACATTTTCCTAGTTTTGAAGCCCTTGAATCCTCTCTCCTCTCTCTCAATTCTCTATATGTAAGCCAATTTTTGGAATTAAAAAGGATCCTTAACATGATTTGTGGAAATTACATGCTCAAAACACATTTTTGCTTGCCTCTTTTGATAAATAAAGATAGAATTCATACCTCCTCAAAAGCTTTTTTTAGTGTATTTTCATGGTTTGTTGCGAGATGAAAGTGATAGTTCTTGTTTCCTCTCATCTTATCTTTTAATTAATACCTATTTGTAGGTGTTAACATCTTCCTTTTAGGTTACATAGTGTGCTCTAATAATATGATTTGTATGGAAAGTCTAAGCTTTATTTAGTGTCTTTGATAGACTTATTGAATAGGTGCCTTAGATCATGCATCAAGCCTGAGCCTTTATGTGAAATATTCATGTTTGGAGACTTACATTTGGGAAGTGTAGTTAATTTTACATTATTGTTCATCCTATTAGTGCATATTACACAAGTAGAGGTCATATTTTGGTGTATCACCCCAATTAGACAAGTTTTCATTTTAGTTTACATTATCCCTTTTCCTTTACAAGATGGTAGTGTAGAGTAGGGATCGTAATTGATACATTAAGGGGAGATAGTCCTTATAATCTAGAGATTCAATCCACCTATTAGGCTACCCACAACATAGGATTTTCTCTATGTTACTTCAGACTGTGAAGGCCTAAAACTACCTTCACAAGGGTGTAAGTCTAGAAGACATAAGTTTTTGGCACGTTTGATGGGACTCATTGGAGCTGGTCTTGGTGAAATTACAATTGCAGTAGTGTTTTGTATCAAGAATTTTGTGACTTTAGGATCAAAAAATTGCTTCTAATAGTCTAGGCATAGTTTCCAAGTAAGTCTAATTTTATTTCACTCTCTTGATGTTATTTTTATTGGTAGGTATGTGGAAAATCCTTATGCAATACTTCCTTATCATCCCTATGATGAATCATACCAGCATTTTCATAATCCATATGAGCCTTGTTATGAGTCTAATCATCCTTATCTGAAGTATTATCAAAATTATGATGAGGCTTGCCAAGTTTTCCATTATCCTTATTATAAAGAGCATGATTATTACCTTCCTTGTGATCCATATCAGTCTCAAGACCAATTTCACCTTTCTCATATGACTATGATGTTTCACATGAGAATCTTTGTCTCCAAGAAAGAATATATGAGATAGAGCTCAAAATACTAGCATATGCAAGGAAAGTTTTTTAAAACTCTCAATATGAAGAAGTGAATGGGATTTTTCAAAATGTGTCTAATGATTTAGAAGAGATAAATGAGTTGTGTATTTTTGTATTGGAGAAGATTGAAACTTGGGAGAGGAAAAAAATTGAGTTGAACCAATTGTCTCAAGAACCCTCTTGTACTCCTTACCAGTATTCTTGTATTCCTTATTCTCATGAAGTTCTTAACCAAGTTCAGTTTGAGCTAACAAAGCTTCCTATTTAGATTCAAGTGCCTATCCAAAAGCCTATTCAAGAGACTAAACTTTCTTGTAGTTCTAATTCTTCCTTACTCATCCCTCGAGCTCAAGTTTTCCATGAGGAGAAGGAGGTTTTAATCTTTGATGAGGTAATGGCCAAGTGGAAGGAGTAGAATATAGAAGTCTTTAAGAATTTCTCTTTCCCTCCTCTCTAAGACCCCCTAAATGATCTCATTACTCTCAAGATCCCAAAATCAAATCATGATCAACCTTCCATGCTTCATACTCCCTCTCAAGAAAATGAATTCCATCCCTCCCACCATATCCCTTCTTCAAGAGGACCATATTATATGGAGGATAGAGAAAGAGGTTTCAATTTCAAGCCAAGTTCATGGAAAGTGTGAAGTGAATGCTTCAAGTGTGTATGAGAAAATTTTTCTCATTGGTAATTCACATGAGATTGCAACTGAGAATAAGGTTGTAGTGGAAGATGAGAAGGGTGGTCTTGAAGTGGAATAAATCCATGACGAATTGGTACCAATTGAAGTCATAAATGAGTTTGAGATATCTTCATTTGAGAAGGACCAAAATTCCTTTCAAGCTAATCCTTTTCAAATTGATCAAAATGAAGAACAAAAAGATGATTGGAAGTTGTACCTTGAATCTATATAAGATATTGAAAAGCTTTATAGGGATATGTTACCCATTGAAGATAATGTTTATGAGAGATCTGATCAAGAATCACCTATTCAAGATCACGATGTAGATTGGTTTGACTATTCAAATCTCTTTGAAGAGCTTAATGAACTTGCATTGGCTGATTAGAAGGATGAAGTCACTCAAGGACAATAAATGGATGAGGAATCACTCAAAAAGGTTATAGTTGACAATAAATATGAGAAATATATAAAAGTACAAGATGAATTTGTATTTATTGATGACTAGTTTATAGTTGATGATTCATTTGAGATGTTAAGAGAGTTGGTAGGCAATAAGAGTGGCTCATCAGAGGTCATATTCAACAAGAAGTTACTTTGCAACATGAACCATATCTTGAAATGAGTGAGTTCATGAATTTACATTCTTAGTGGATCAAGCTTTTTCATGGTTAGTTAGATTAGTTTGTTTATGTTTTGTCTCAATAAGTGCTTTGTTTGCACATTTTCTTTCTTAATTTTGTTTTCCTATTTTGTATGTTTTCCTTCTTATTTTGGAGGAAAAAAGTTGTATTATTTAAAATTAGTGGTGTAATTTAATTAATTAATAATATTTGTCATTTTTTTGAGTTCAAATGTCATGTATATGGTCTAGTTCTCAAGCATATCAAGCATGCTTCCTAGTTGAGTCGCCAAAATGTTGATAATTGTGACCTCACGGGTCAAATTGTCACCCCTACCATTCAAAACTTTTCATACCATGATAATTTTTCTTTTGAGTCAGTATTTAGTCCTTAAAATTCCTTTAAGAAGATTTGTTTATTAAGTCTTAAGGTTGTTTAGGTGATTTGAGGTCTTTTCCTTCACTTGTCTTGTGTTTTCAAGTCATTTATTGGCATTTTTAAGCCATTTCCAGTGGTATGAAGAGTATATAATGTATTTATGAGTGTCATATAATTTTTAAAGGTCAAAAAATCCTTAAAAAAATAATAATTAGTTTTATCACATTCTAGACTAACTTTGTGACTCATTTTCATGCAAAATTTAACCATTTTGTGCCATTTAGAGAAGATTTTGATAGTATCTAATCAGGAGAAAGATTGATTAAATATTTATTCAACTCATAAGACATTTTATAAACTCAATAAAATATTTTATAGAATTTTTTTTAGAGTTCCTTGGTGAAAATAGCCTTTTTAGTGCAAAAATAGGTCATTTTGAGGCATTCTTTTAATTTTTAAAGGTTTTTTATGATAAAATAATCATAGAATATTTATTTTGTCCTTAAAAGGTCATATACATTATTTGGAGGAAGTTGTAGGTAAAAAATTCCAAAATCCAACTTCACTTTAATTTTGACCTTCCTTGCATACCTAAAAGGGCAGTTTTCAAATGCTTGGTACAAGAAGAGGAGAGAGAGTTAGGATATGGAAAATTTTACATTATTATGGGTATAATTAATATTTAAATTAATGGATTTTTTTTTCATATTGGTGTCCTAATCTTTATTAACAATTGCTAAGAGTGGCAGCAGGTTACTATAGCTTAGGTATTTAAGAGGGGTCTATTCTTGGGCATGTTTCTCAATATTAGTAAAAAATGGAGAGTAATGTTTTTTATTAATATTTATATTGGTCATAAGGATCCATTTAATATTGTTTTCATTTTATAACTCATTATAGGAAGGTATTTATAGCATAAAATCATGTTTCTTTCAATATCTTTCTGAAAGGTCTCTTGGGTCAGTTTTGAAGCAAAATATGAGTTTTTCAATAATTTTTACATTTTTATAGGTTATAAATGGATTATTTAATTCATGATACATATATTTATTGAAATTAAGAGTTCACAAGTTTCCATTCTTAGTGTGTCTCTTTGAGAGAGTTCAAGCTGAGTGCATTTCCTCAACAAGGTACAAATCCATTTATTGATATTTTTTTAATGTTAATGAATTCAATGTGATTTTAAAATTCCACTGATATTAAGAATTAAACATGATGGTATAATTCCTTTATGAGAGAGAGGTTGAGTCTCTATGGATTGATAAACATGTTCATAACTTGATTGAAATTATCTTAGAGAAGTGAAGCATTATGCAGTGGTTTGATGAAATTTGTAAAGTTTATTTTTGGTTTAGATGTTTGAAAAAGGTCTTGATGTCAATAATATAATAATATACTTCTCAAATAATATATATACACCTTTCAAATGTTCATGTCTTAACTTCACTGTCAGGTGTGTAGCTTTGATATGCATCTCTATGTGCCTTTAAGGAGGTCAAACATGTTGAAGCAAATAATTTATCTATTTTTGAGTATATTATGGTTAAAATGTTTCATTTTAATATTATGAGAAGGTACAACATGAACATAGGATCATTCACTATGCATACTATCAACTTGTTCATTCTCATTGCCTGCATATGAAAATGTCCACCTATAGGTGGTACTAATAGAGAGTTGAAAATGTTGATCAAGGTGTGTAGATATGTTTTTAAATCCTTTATGGAGTTTTTATGGTTGAATGATATCATGGTAAATTTTTTTGAGACATTGAGTTGGTAGGTAAGATTGAGGAAACATGTTAAGAAGTGATGGTTATGAACTCAAGGACAAAATCCCTAAAAACATTCAAATAGGGCCTTAGCCACTTTTGATGGGATTATATGATGAGGTGGCATGATGTTTGTAAGAGTTTGAAAAAATACACCTTATATCCTTCATGAAGGAGTATTACTTTTTAAAAGGATGTGGATGTTTTATTCCCATAGGTGGTGGAAATGAGACTCTCAAACTTTGTATTTATTCACTGTAGAATGGTAGTATTTTCTACAAAATATTAGCTTCAAATAGTCTTACATCTAAAGATAGTAAGGTGAGAACATATCTTTATGGTAAGTGATTCTAGGCAAGTATTAAGGTTTCAATGATTCAAAGGTCATTATGAAGGTTTGTAATGTAGAGTATGAACCTCCATCAATACTTATAGTCCATACATTGCCTATAAAGCCTCCACCTACAACCACATTAACATTTTGAGGAGACTGCCTTGAGGAAGGGAAGATCACTATTAGGTTCCAAGGATTGAGTTTGTTTTTTATGGGAGTGAGGGTTTTCAATACTAAGGGATCATTAAATGAATTTATATATACCTATCTCAAGCATTAAATTAGGCTTAACATAGTAGACTAACCACCTATAATAACATATGTCTACCTACAGTAAATCTATGGGAGCAAGAAGTTATGTTGTAGGGATTAAAATATCACTTCCTAGTTTCAAAGTTATGAGATGGATAGGTTCACATGTACATCTCAAAATAACATATGCAATAAAATGAGATACATGATAATCTCATCAAGGATATAAGATCCTCACTCAGCTAATATGGCTAAAGTACACCTACAAGGAATAGGAGGTACACCCAAGAGTTTCTCAAAGGTATGGTTTGTCATCAATAGAAGAGATTTATACTTGAGTATATGTTTCAATAGGGTCCTAGATTATGAAATGAGAGTCCCAAATCATGAAATGAGGACTAACTTGAACACCAAAGGTTACCAATAGATATATAATAACCACCTACAATTGTGTTATGGATAATAAAAAGCTTGACTTTGTTACATGTTTGAGATGTTAGGGTGGACACTCCAAGATGGATGACCAAGAGGAATCTAAAGTTCATGATTTTGAACTAGGAATTAATTAAGGTGACCATGATATTTAAATTTCCTAGAATTATGAATCAACTCCCTAAAACAAAATAACACCTACAATCATCCTTAAATCTAGACCTATAGCCAAGTAGGTAAAAGTGCCAAATAGAGACCTAAATCAGACAAGTAAGACTAATGGAACTTATTAATTCATGATTGATAAGAGAGGTTTCATGAGATACCCTACGTAATTTGTTCAAATGGTATACAATAAGAATTTTTAGTAAGTTTTAGAGGCATAAGGACCAAGTAACCTAAAACCCTATTGACACCTATAGCCAAGAAGAGTAACATAGTTGAATGTAACCCAAGTTTTTAAAGTAAGGGTGAAGTTTTAAGTGTGGTAAAGATAAAGAATGATGAGTCTCGAAGAGGGAATATCATAGAAAATTTGACATGGAAATATAGGTATGAAGGTGTTTTCAAAAATAACCTACAGTCACCTCAAGATCAAGTTGTAGCCATCAAGCTAATGAACAACTAAGGTGTACATAGTGATAGTGATCCATTTTTGGGAGTTTCATGATGGTTTAGGATATATAAAGTGTTTGATTAGCATCACAAGATTAATCATGCTTCAAATAGTTCCAACACACACCTATAGGCCCTTGTATGGTCAATTGTAGTTGACTATGATGAATGGATAGTGAGTAAAATAGATAGTTTCCTTAGTGTATTGGAAGCTATCTAGAGTACACACTAAGGACACAGAACTATAGGCCATTAGAAGCTAATCATGGTGATTGAAGTGTAAATTTCATAGTTATCAGTAAGGATTGTGTTTTTTCCAAAGGTGAGGTTGTTACTAGTGACCTAAATGGACTTGAAGAGAGGGTAATATAATGAAATCAACTAACATATGTAACCACATTATAATCTAGGCTTATAAGGAATACCTACAACCATGTTTAGGCACATTAAGGATTGTTGACTTAGTAAAGGATTGAGGTATGTCCTAAAACCATAGGATGGATGAAATATTATGAATTGGGACTTAATGAAATTAAATTATCCAATATTTAGTGAATAAAATCTATAACAAGTGACCTATAGTCAAACTAACATTTCTTAAGAAAAGGAATGCAGTCATATAACCTACAGACTAGACTAGTCAAAGTGAGGACTACAAGTTGAGGGATTGGGTAGGGTTATGAGTTAAATAAGGTGGTATAACACCTAAAAAATTATAATATATGTCTAAATATCCTCATATATAATTTTAAAAAATAAATGG
Source organism: Torreya grandis (assembly GCA_037957365.1). Lineage (NCBI taxonomy): Eukaryota > Viridiplantae > Streptophyta > Pinopsida > Cupressales > Taxaceae > Torreya > Torreya grandis. The sequence continues at coordinate 4,961,911 of JARHVA010000595.1, read as the reverse complement.
AGGTTCAAAAAAGACAACATATAGTCCATAAGCCATTGTTTACATGTAGTCAATACTTGAGAAGTTTGCCTTGGCATTTTGGATGTTTGAATGTGCTAGAAAGATTAGTTTGAATTAAAATTTTGAAAAAAGGGTAATAGTGACTCAAGTAACACCCATATATATATATATATATATATATATATATATATATATATATATATATATATATATATATATATATATATATATATATATATATATATTCATGATAATATAATTCATATATCCTATATTCTATCTCAGAGGTAGGCCACATTCAGGGATGCATGAAGACAAAGAATGAAGAAAATATGACCAAAAGGAGTGTTATTTGTCTTGTAATCACTTTGAGACAATTTTATATGTTTTTTTAAGATTTATTTAGTGTTAAATAAAATTAATTAATATCAGGAATAGTGACAAAATACTCAGAATTATTGGTGGGCGGCCAATTACACTCAAACCCCACTAGCCTAGACCAGGCCTTTTGCCCAATAGGGGGTCATTTACACTTACAAGGTATAATGACCATTAATAATAATTGAAACATGTTAATGGAGATATATAATATCTTTTAAATATTTTGGTTTTTAAAATAGGTCACAAAGAACCCAATTTTTGCTTCAAAAGCAAGATAGGGTGCATAAAATGAAGGAATTCACTTGAGAGGCCATGTTTGGATGCTCACTCCATCAAGGAGGTTTATAATGGGACATAAAGGATTTATTGTATGTTTTAGGGGGTATTATAATTCAATTTTTTTAAATTTTTTCTTAGGTTGGACGTCACATATGTATGAACAAAGGTTAAGAGTGAAAACTATCAAAAACCCTCTAGAAACCCTATTTTAGACCAGTTTGCAAGTTTTGAGTTGGATACCCCACAAAAACACATATTTTATTTATTAAAACTACCATATGTTGTATTTTAATCTAATAGGGTCCTTAAAAAGTTTTTTGGTTGTACCTTTACTTGTACATAATAGTATGAAAACTATACTTTTTATTATTTTTGAGGTAATATGAGGGTTCAAAGGATCATCCAAAGATTATAATTGATGGAAAATGAATATTGAGAATTTTTTTACCTTTAAAATCTAAAAAAATTATTAAAAAAATCCAAATGTTCCAAAACCATTCCATTGTTTTGGGCCATTCAGAAAATGCCTTCGAAGGACAAGCCTTTCAAAGCCATTTCATGGTTTTGGTACTTTTAGGTGGTTTCAAACCACAAAAATTGACATGGAGAATTTTGGGGGAATTATAAAAGTTAATAAAACAATTTTTTTAGGTTTCACACCTATATTATCTCCCCATATTAAAATTCATCTTCTAGGGCTTAAAGGGCTAATTAGGCCTAATTTGGCCAGCTAAATGGGCTAGCAGGCATATCAAATCCTAGAGTTTAGTCATTAAATTTTATATGGAGCTGTGGGAGGATAATGTATATATATGAAAAGTATTTTTTTAAAATAAATTATAGTTTTTCCTAGACAAGGAGATTTTTAGGAAAACATGGCTACAATGAATAAATGGAAAATGCATGATTTGAGTGTCAAATCAAGATTTTTGGAGTAGATGGTGATTTAAATAATATTTAACTAGGTAATATTTATCCTAAATAATCCATAAATGGTTTAAAATTACATATTTGTTGAAATTTGAATAAAACTCCTCATTTTCCCTCTATGCTATAGTGCAAAATGAGCTTTTCAAGGGTTTTGAAGGCTAAATAGGAGCATATAGCCTATTATGAAATAATTATAAAGTTAGATAAGGATATTTCACACAATATTAAAGATATGAAGAATTAAATGTATATTTATAATGAAATAAGGCTTTATAAAATGTCTCCAATAAGTGCAAATAGGACTCTTTCTCTTCCAAAGCCCATGTGTAAGATAGTCAATTTGTTGAAGGAGTCTTATAACCAACTCATGTAAAGTGTTTAGTATAATTAATGATCATCTATAAGGGTTAAAATAAAATAATTTAAGGGAATTTAAGACTTACATATGTGGAAGAAAATTTTTCATCAAGGGAGACAAGAAAGCTAAAATCTAGGAGTTTGTGCAAGATATAGGTGTAGACACCGAAATCGTGTCGACTCCCCTGGTCATTCCCCGTCTTATTCTTCTTTGCCTATTTAACCCTTGTCGATCACTTGTTCCACCAACCTTGACCCTGGCAGCATGTAAAAATGAGCACAGAGCTAAAGCTAGACTCTATCCCCATTGTGCATCTACCGACGACGGTCATTTCCCGGCCGATGTCACCGACGTCGGTCACTTATCGGCCGACGTCGGCAATCCTGACGATGTCGGTCACCTTACCGTTACCCGTTTTCAGTTATCATTCGGTTCCCAATCAGTTTCTCGAACGGTTATCGAACTGTCTCTGGAACTGTCCCTCGCCTTCATCAGCGTCTGCCAACCATTCGAAACGCTAATCAACTGATCAATCAATCAATCAACCTCTGAACTCTGACATTCACAGACTTTGGCAATCAACACTCTCACGATCAACCAACTCCGGCATCAACCAATCTGCATTCGCTTCAATCCGGCACTGCACAGACAACTTCAACTATGGCTTTCATCACGTCTTCTGGTAGGTAAGTATTTAGTCTATTTGTTTTATTTCTTCTTGGTTATTATTTGTTCATTATTTCTGTCATCTCGAATCTTCAAACCACAGACCCAAGTTCTGAATCTCTCCTTTACATCCCTGCCCACTATCCGAATCCATAACTCTGTTCAGCTCGACTAAAACCCCCAGACTCTGTCCAAACCCGACCTTACCTTGCCCAGACCCTGTCCTGACCTTATCTCGATTCTATCAGACCCTGTCCCGATCCTGTCAAGACCCTGTTCTAACTCTCCCAGACCTTCTGCAACTCGTCCAAAACCTGCCCCGACCGACGCTGGTAGTTTGACCGACGCCGGCACCTTCCCTGACCGACACCGGCACCACAGAGACCGACGCTGGCGACTGTGCAAAACAGTGCTGCATATCAGGTATGCATCTTTATTTTCTGTCATTTATTTCTATCATTTTATCTTTTATTATCTACTTTCGTCCAATATTCTACTTTTTTATCAGTGGGTTGATATCCTTCTAGGAAGTCTTCGTACTTCCGGGATCGGGCATTCGCCTGACAGCCCACCATATCTTTGACTAACATTTTTCCGTGTTTTAGCCTTTTCTTCTTTGCAGGTGTCATTCCTCCACAGCCAAAGAGGAGAACCTTCCAACGTCTAATTTCGGTGCGCACGACTTTATCAGGTATCTTCTAGCCTTAACCATTTCTTTTAGTTTCTTATTTATTCTTTGAATGTAGAAAGCAATTTTGCATAGAAACATTCTGGCACGCCCGGTGGGACCCTAGGTCCTCCTTGGGTTCTTTCTTTCTTTTTTTTTCGTTCATATAGGTGCATTAGGTTCCTTCCTTTTCGCCTCCTTTCGTCTCTTCTTAAACGACATCATAAGCAGGACTAAAATGAACATTTCTTTCTTTCTTGCACTTCTAGACTAGCTAAAACTCATATTCTTTGACTCTTTCTCCATTCATTTTCATACGAACAAACATTTCGACTTGGGCATTAAAACACTTTGCATTCATTTCTGTTTGCCTGCATCTCTTAGACCACACATAGTAATTAAACCGCATATTGAATTAATCTAGATCACTTGATGTTACACGACCAAACCACCTGCACAAAACAAACATTTTAACTTACCTGAGACAAGGCCCGACTGGGATTTCATCCCCTAGCGGATACCTTACCCGTCCTGGTGACCCTACTTGGATTTCATCACCAAGGGGGAAGCCCACTCCGTTCTCTGGCAGAGGATAAACTCTAGTGGAAGTATATTTTGGCTAAGCGAAACCAGTTAACCACTGGAATCGTGAAGTGAGGGGAGCTTGCTCCTTAGCACCAGGCATGTACGAAAGCTAACACAAATTTCTTGAGCACCATAACAAAACCTGAAACCATCCATAGACTGCTTCTTCTAGGACCCGACTCACAAAGCCAATCTTCCTCTACACATATTCTAAGGCATAAGCCACTATAATCCTAATAATTTACTTCTAGGGTTTTAGGATCTGCTTGTGTCTTCATCTTTTTTGGTTCTTATCTGCTTGTTTGAGCTTGTGAGGACGTTCTTTCTTGCCTTGAATGGTTCTGACTCGTAGCCAAGCCCAGGCTCTAGTCGATCACGCGAGGCATCATCCTCTTCCATCTACCCCGCCTACAACCAGCCCTATAATGGAGTTCAACTCGGAAACTGAAAGAACTCCTACCAGACCATCTCCGACCCAAACGCCTATTATCCCAGAAGGGGACCAAGATTTCGCACGATTCTTGGACCTCAATACCAAAGCCTTGCAACAATATCTCGCGAATAGCCGAACGCGAGACCCCTTGGGCAATCTAATTTATGGAATGCCGACCTCTTTCCTCGAGACTGCAGTCGTATCAACAACATCCATAGTCCAACCCTTAGACACCTAGGCTATTGCCTCAACCAATGACCAATCTTTTACCAACCATCCAAGTGTGCCCTCTCCTTCCATTGTTGGGCCCACTTTCACCGGGGTTTCGGCCCCCAATCAATCTCAGTCCACTCAACCACTTTCTACCCCCTTTCAAAACCTGGTCGTCTCTATTCCGCCCACCCTTACTCCTATCAACACTAGGGTGGCTACCCATCCATTAGCCCATGTTACCTCTAACCAACCTCCCATGACAACATCAAACCTAGCCATGCCTTCCATCCAACCATCCTTAGTCACTTCTTCTGTCCCTACGACTAGTCATCTGTACGTTGCACCCTTATTGGTACAACCGACTACATCGTATACCTCTTCTAGCCTCTTTCAAGCACCTTACAATCTAGGAGGTGCTCCATCCACCAATCCGTTAGTAGATATTATCAAGATGCTGATGGATAAAATGTCCAACCTAGAGACTTCTATTTCTGGCTCACGTAACACTCTCTCGTATGAACAAATTTGCAATGAGCCCATCCATCCTTCTGTCCCCATCAGACCATATCCCAGCCAGTGGGAACTTCCTAAGTTTTCTCATTTCCAAAGCAAGGAAGACCCACAACAACATTTATGGGCATTCAGACACCCCTGTTACCTTATCGCCCACGACGATGCGTTGCTCTTATGCACGTTTCCCATGTCTCTCTCGGGTGCTGCACTTGACTGGTACAGCTCTCTTCCCAGCCATTCCATCTTCACGTTCACTCAGATGGCCCAGCTCTTCCTCGATCATTTCTCCATCAATATCACCAAGAAGGTCTCTATCACAGACCTCTATTCTATTCGCCAGTTCGAGGATGAATCTATTGCTGATTTCGTCGCTCGGTGGAGGAGCCTTATCAATCAACTTTCATTTTCCTTACCTCAGCCTGAGCTTATTGAACTTTTCTCTCAAGCCTGCGCTAAACATATTTCTTCTACCTTGAGGGTTCAAACCTTCCGCACTTTTGACGAAGCCTTCACGATGGCTCGTAAACTTGAGTTACGTGCTGTCAAGGAGAATAAAGTCAAGTTGCGGAGTAAGAATCCCAACTCCAAAACCAATGACCCCTCTTCTAAGCCTTCCTCGTCCAATCCTAAATCTAAAGCTTCAACAAATGTTGTGGTTGTTAGATCTTCCTCCTCTTTGCCTTCAACTAATCAACCTGAACCATCCACATCTATGAGCGCCACTTGCCAATTTCAGCAGAGATACATACAGTGACAGTTTACTCCACTTGGAGAATCATACGCGTCTGTGCTAGAAAAACTCGTCAAACAAGGGGCCATCAATCTCCCTCAGATCTGACCTCCACCATAATTTGATCCCTCATGTGTTATCCCTGCGTGGTATAGGGAAAATGACTTCTGTAACTACCACTGTGTTAAAGGTCATGACACGGGCAACTGTAAAACCCTTAAAAACATAGTCCAAGACATGTTGGAAAAGGGTGACCTCATCCTCGACAATCCTAACACCCCTCCTAATCAGGGTATCGATATCTTCAAACAACCATTCCCTAATCATCCACCAACCCAAAATAATGTCCAGACCTTGACTGATAATACCCATGAACATAATATTCAAACAGTCAATATGGTCTCGCCCCTCATTTCTAACCAACCCCAAGAGGTGAGTTCATCCATCAGTCCATCACATGTGGATGAACCTCTTTCTCCGGCTAGTTCTCCCTCAACTTCTCTCATTTTGGAGGATGCCTCGACCTTACCAGCACCGCCAGTTTCACCATCTTCCTTCTTGCTGCCCATGGAGGCCCCAACCTTTCCTACTCCTCGACCGCAAGTGGAGGGCACTATCATCCCCGCCCTTTACCCGCTTGAGGAGCTTCATTCTCCAGTTTCTTCTCCACCCAGGGAAGAACCCATTTCTCCTTCATCTCCAACCAAAGATGAACCTGTCACGACTTCACCATGCTTTGGGCCCGAGACTACTACACCCATCTCACCTTCACTCCCACAACCGTCGGCATCTTCTCAAGAGCCCAAACTTCATCCCGCATCTTCTCAGCCATTTTCCCGACTAGTGGAGAGACTCAAACTTCTCCCTTCTAAGAAAGTGGAACATCAGGGATTGTGGAACCATCTCACAGCTCTTCAACAAGCCCAGGCCCTCTCATCTCATGCTGCTAATCCTCCCATGGCAGAACCTCCTAAGACTATCAACAAAAATCAGATCTCCACTTCCAAACCGTCTACATCTTCATCAACTTCATCAAAACCAAAACCCTCATCTACTCCGCCTAAACCTATCAAAACACTTGGCGTTCACCCTGTCTCCAACCTCACTCATCCACAAGTGAAGGTGGATTTAAACCAAACTTCAACCAATAGTAGTCTTCAACCTAAATCACAAAAGACTGCCAAACCACAGAGGTAAACACCTCCTCTTCCGTCACCATTACCTTCCATTTTGGGCCCGCATCCTTCAACCCTAACCAGAGTCCTTCCCACTTCAACCTCTAACCAAAACCGATTGCCTCCTTTGCTTCCTTTACATACCGCTAGCCTACCCTCTCCCAAAAGGGCGATACCTCTCATGAAGAGTGTACCATCTCTGCTTGTCATCGCACCATCAACCCAGAAGGTGGTACGAAAACCCCCTCCAATTTTGCCCAAGCAAAAGTCACCGACATCGCATACATCGATGAGCACGGACCCTTTAGTGGGCTCATACTCTTTGATCTTGCAACAACTTTTGCAAACTTCTAGCATAACTCTTCCACCCATCAAGCCCTTTCAACCTCTTGGGTCTAAACCCTCCTGGTTCGATGACACGAAGATTTGTTTATATCATCGTACACCAGGACATGACACTGAGACTTGCTGTGCCCTCAAGGCTGTCATTCACCGTTATCTGGAGAAAGACACTCTTCTCTTTGAGGACACTTTCGACCGACCCCCGACTCCTTCTCATAACCCTTCAACCTCTTCAAACCCATCCACATCTCATCAACTAGTTACAACTCCCTCATCACCTTCACCTCCCATCTTTGAAATCAATGCCATTCACATCACCACTAGGTCACAAAAGGACAAGGCGAAAGAAAAAGCCGCCATTCCTTAGACCTACCCTTTTGTCAATCCACCTCAACTGCCTAAGCCTAAGATTTCTATCCTTGGCACGCCTCAACCCTCTTCTTCTTCTTCTTCTTCTTCCGGACCAATCCACGACTCCATGTTGAAACAGCTTCACCAGACGCCTGTGAAGATGTCCCTCTACGATCTCATCCAAACCTCACCCCAACATCGTCAGGCCCTCATCCAAGCCCTGCAAGTAGCGGAGGTCCAACCCGAGGATCCCCAGCCACTTGCTGCCCTTGTCCACTCCTTAGCCCCTGTTGCCTCCATCACATTCAGCAATTCTGAGATTCCCACATCCAATATGGAAGATCAGGATGCCGCCCTCTTCATCACTGCTTATATCGATCGGACACACATTAAACACGTTATGATCGACGGGGGCGCTAGCATCAACATCATCTCCACCCATGCCTTTGATTAGTTGGCTCTTCCCAAGAATTGTGTCTCCAAAACTGACGCGATCTTGCACTCTTTTAATGACACTACTGCCACAACCATTGGCACAGTCATCCTTCATATTCACGTTGGTCCACGCACAGTCCCAGAGCTCTTCTACATCATCGAAGGAGAGTTCCAATACAACATCTTGTTGGGCTGACCCTGGATCCTTGCCATGGCCTGTGTCCCCTCCACCCTGCACCGTTGTGTAAAGTTTGAGCATGATGGACAAGTCCACACCATTCCCACTGACCCTTCGCCCTTCAAAACATGCAACACCACCTACCGTCCAAATGATGTCCTCATTCCTTTCAAGCCATCAACCCCGGCACCACCTCCATCAGCGAAAGCTTCGACCAGTTCACAACAGGCGGTCGCCCTTACACCTCCCCTTCAAGCGATGACCACAGACCCCATGGAAGACGTCTTCCAAAGACTTTCATTGGGAGAGTATCACTTGCTGGCTTTAGACATGTTCCAAACTCCACAAGAGTATGGATGCCTTCATCACAGCCCCAGCTACGACCATCGGATCGGGACGATCATACCTTATGGTCCCCCTCACCTCCACACTAACCTCATCTATGGGGGGCTTAATCTAGCTCCTACTGATAGTAATCCTCTTTCTTCACCTCAACCTTTCACATCAGATTTCTCATTTCTTGGCAACCTCACCTTTGCACACACTTACCTTTACAGGTGTGCATGGAAGGGTTTTGATTTCAGACGCTATGAGCAGGGCTCCCATCAGCCTATCTAACCACTCAACAATGACGATGCCAAGAAATGATATGGTCTGGGATATCACGACCCCACTCAAGACCCTGTAGACCTTTGTCCTGAACCAATCCTTGACCAATCTCCTCCACACTCACCTGTTTCGCCCCCTTCACCTACGGAGTCAGTGGTTTCCATTCCTCCTAGTTTTTTTTTTCATAAACACCATCCACCTGGACCCCTTACTTATCAGCTCAATGGGGTGTCCAATTCTCTCCCTCTCATTTTTCCCAGCATGATCGAAGATGAGTCGGCAACCATTCACACTGTTCACTACGTTGACGATGATGCCATTCTTTCTTACATGGGTGCTGATGATTCTTTCATCCAGTGCTCCCTCCCTTCTGAGACCCAAGTTATGTTAAATGAATCAACCATTGACATCAACCTTCCTTCTTCTGATGTTCCTTATGTCTTAAAGATCGGCCAATCTTTAGATGCTCAGGAGCAGCTTGACTATACCCAGTTCCTTTCCGACCATAGCAAGGCCTTTGCCTGGACTTACAGTGATATGCCTGGCATCGACGCCACCATCATTACCCATAACATTGTCACCAAACCAGAGGCTAAGCCTGTCAGGCAAAAGCTTCGAAAGATGCATCCTCGCGTTGCCCTCCTTGTCAAAGAGGAGCTTCAGTGCCTTCTTTCTGTCTCCTTCATTTAGCCTATCGATTATCCATAGTGGGTCTCTAACATCATCCCAGTCACCAAGGCAACTGAGGGGATTCGGATCTACACAGACTATCGTGACCTTAATCTAGCCTGTCCTAAAGATGACTTTCCTCTTCCTAACATCGACCAGCTTGTTGATCTTACGGCCGGCCATGAGATGCTATCTCTTATGGACGGGTTTTCAAGATACAATCAAATCTTGATTGCTCCAGAAGATCAGCACAAGACTACTTTCATTACCCCATGGGGGACTTTTTGCTATCGAGTCATGCCTTTTGGCTTGAAAAACACAGGCACCACTTATCAACGTGCTATGACCTACATTTTCCATGATCTCCTCCACAAAATCATGGAGGACTATGTGGATGACCTTCTCGGCAAGTCTAAACTTCACCGTGACCATCTGACCATTCTCAAAATCATCTTTTCTCATCTTCTTTAGTACAATGTTCGTCTTAACCCCAAGAAATGTGTCTTTGGGGTCCTCTCTGGCAAGCTTCTCGGCTTCATCGTTTCCTTCCGTGGCATTGAGATAGATCCCGCCAAGATTCACGTTATCCTCGAAATGCCTCCCCCGACCAATCTCAAGCAGCTTCGTAGTTTGCAAGGCAAGCTCCAGTCCATTCGTCGCTTCATCTCGTAGCTTTCTGACCGCTGCCAACCTTTTCATCATCTCCTTAAAAAGGACATCATTTTTACATGGGATAAGGACTGTCAAGAGGCTTTTGAAGCCTTAAAATGCTATCTGGTCTCTCCACCAGTTCTCATTCCACCTAAAGATGACCAACCCTTCTACCTTTATATCTCAGCCACTCACCATTCGTTAGGTGCCATGATCACGCACCGAGATGAGCATCATCATGAGCAAGCCATTTATTATATCAGCCGAACACTGGTCGACTATGAAACTCAGTATACCCATATCGAGAAACTCTGTTTGGCGTTAGTCTTTGCTGCTACTAAGCTTCGCCACTATCTTCTTAGTCATAAAACTTTTGTCATCACCCACACCGACCCTCTCAAGTATATGCACTCCAAGCCATATCAGAATCAACGTATGGCTCGATGGCTCATGCTGCTTGCTAAGTTCGATCTCGAATTCATCCAGCAGAAATCTATCAAGGGGCAAACCATCGCTGATCAACTAGCAGATACCCCTCTTCCTGACAATCAACCTTCACAGTGTGAGTTCCCTGACGAGTCTATTGCTGTGCTTTCCTCCGACGACACCACCTATCAGATGACTATGTTCTTTGATGGATCCAAATGTCAACTAGGTGGAGGTGCTGGGGTCATTCTCATCCCACTCAAAGGGGAGCCCATGCCTTTGTCTTTTAAACTCGACTTTGATTGTACCAATAATATGGCTGAATACGAGGCCTTAATTTTGGGACTTCAGACCGCCCTCTCTCTCAGCATCAAGTCCATTAACATCTTCGGTGACTCGCAGCTCGTCGTCAATCAGGTCAACAGTTCATACCTCTGTAAAAATGAAATTTTGCAAAGGTACAAAAACCGTGTTGACATTCTCCTTGCATCTTTCGATCATTACCTCCTGCAGACTGTTCCTCGATCTACGAATAAGTTTGCTGACACCATGGCTTCTCTCGCTTCACATATCCCATCTTCCTCATCTGCATCCAGACTTTTTGTCACGGTGCATCGTGTGTCGTTGCCTTCATATATCTCTCCTCACATTCATCATGTCAACACTATAGACCCTAGCCCACAAGATGCTTGGTATAAGCAACTTGTAGACTTCTTATCTCTCTCTGTCATTCCTCCCAACCTCTCTAGTAATGCACGACGAGCTTTTATCAAGTGTACTGCTCGCTATACCATGCTAGGGGGTCTTCTCTATAAGCGAGGCTTTGACGGCCTCCTTCTTCGCTGTCTCACCTCCACTGAAGCATCTCACGCCATTCAGCAAGTCCATGACAGGATTTGTGGCAGACATTTTAGTGGGAATTCGGTTGCCAAGCGCATCCTTCGTCTAGGCTATTATTGGCTTACCCTTCATCAAGACTGTAGCGACTATGTTCGGCGTTGCATCAAGTGTCAGCAGCACTCTAACTTGCTTCATCTCCCCAGTCACGCCTTACAAATCGCTCAGGATTTCTAGCCTTTTTCTCAGTGGGGTTTAGATCTCATCGGTGAGATTAACCCTCATTCGTCTCTTCGTCATCAATCCATCATCACAGCCACTAAATATTTCACCAAGTGGGTGGAAGCCATTCCTCTCATCTCCACAAAAGCCGACAAGATCGTCGACTTCATCAACACCCACATCATTTGTCGTTTCGGTGTCCCTCATAAAATCATCACTGATAACGGCAAGTCCTTCAAAAACAAGACTGTCCAAAAGCTATGCGACTCCTTCGGAATCAAACTCAGTTTATCTTCGCCTTACTACCCACAAGCAAATGGGCAGGCTGAGGCTTCCAACAAAATTCTCACCAAAATTCTCATGAAAGTGGTCAGTGACACAGGCAAGGATTGGCACATTCACATTCCCTTCGCTTTGTGGGCTTACCGCACTAACATCCGAACCTCTACGGGTGCTACCCCTTTTTCTCTCGTGTACAGAACAGAGGCTGTCTTACCTCTCGAAGTACAGATCCTGTCTCTCTGCATTTCTCTACATGATATCCTTTCCAACGATGACTTTTGTCAAGATCGCTTAGCTCAACTTGAGTTACTTGACGAATGCCGTCTTGCTGCCCTTAATCATCTCCATGTCTATCAACATCGCATCAAGCATGCCTATGACAAAAATCTGTGAGAACGAGATTTCAACATCGGAGACCTCGTCCTCAAAGAGAATCAACACGTGACCAATATGGAGCGAAGTAAACGAGGCAAGTTTGCTCCTAATTGGCTCAGACCTTTTATTATCACGCACAAGTATGGATCAGGGACTTATCGTCTGTCTTCTCTTGATGGACGACCAGAACCTAAGCCTCTTAATGCGTTGCATCTGTGACCATTCTATTGCTAGTCACATACTCATCCACTTGACACTTAACTTGAGCTCGTCCCTTAAGCAATCCCCGTCCTCTTAAATCCTACTTCCTTTCAACCCTATTCCTCTTAACAATTCCTATAACCCTTTTATGATGTATGGATGCTTTGTCCTAATAAAAGGGAGCCCTTGACCTTCTATAATCTTGTCCATGACTCACATTTCTATAAAAACAAATCAAGATGTCATAATATCCATGGTCACTATCTCAATATCAAAATCAAAAAGTAGACTGCTCCCTCAAAGGACAGCTGTACTATCATTGCTGTAATTAATAGACTGCTCCCTCGAAGGACAGCTATTCAAAAGCCTTTATATTAAACAAAAATCTAGACCACTCCCTCGAAGGATGGCTATGAATAATCTGGCAATAAATAACACTATTTTAGAAGCTTCCCGCATTGATTAGCTTCACAACTGACCACCAAGCAAATGACATCTCTATGCAAGCTTCCCGCATTGATCAGTCTGCGCCAAAAAAAAAAAAAAAAAGAGTCATGGACTTGACTTATAGTTGTCTCAGGGTCTCCTATAAAAAGGGGCAAAGTTATCTCTGCTCTTAAAATGGGTTACCCTCTTTCCTCATCCTATCACCTGCTCAAGGGACTTCGAGCTCACTTTAATGTCACAGTGATTCGATTACCGCTCTAACATAACTATGGTCAACGACGTCACGCATGAATGGGGCTCTTGGTTCTCATAACCCCTATCTATGCTATCTTTTTGGTCCTTGTCAATGAAAGAGCAATATGCTTTTCACTTCTTCTACACTTTGGTCACATTCACCTTCATCACTTGTCAATCGACTCAACTCAACTCTCTTTTCAGACCATCAACATGACCTAGCCTATTCACCCTAGTTTCTATGGACACCAATACACATGGAGACTATCGACCCACCACAATTTATGTTCAGCATAAACCAATACTTGCTGAAGCATAAATAAACCTCAATTCATTTTTTAGCATACATCCATCACAAATATGGAATATTGCTAGGGATGAAAAACCCCTCAACCAATGTTGCAGAATACACCATTTGGAAAAGGCTGCAACATCTCTTCTTCCCTCATCATTTCATCATAACCAAGACCAATCTATTGACCATTTAGACCACCTGTCTACTACTCGGACCCTTTGTCTAAACTACATTGGTCTGAGGCCCTTCCACAGGAGCTATGTAGGCAGCACTCAGATGACACGCATGTCGTCTGAGGTTAGCTCGACCATTCTCGTTTGTTCGTCTCTCTGATGGACAAAACCTTCTTTCCTTCTTTTAACCATAACCTTGCCCTTGACCATGACCCATTTTATCCCTTTGACCCTCCCTCCCTTCTAGGGAGAACTACATTGGCCTGAGGCCCTATCACCAGGGCTATGTAGGCAGCACTCAGTTGACATGGGGTCTTCTGGGGTTAGCTCGGCCACATCCTTTCATCCATTCCTCCCCTCGAACACCAACCATTGGAGATCATACCTATCTCCTCCAACCTCGACCACTTCCAAGACACTGTTGCCTTGGTTGTTTTTGCCTGTATGCTTCCTCATGACTGGTTAGCAGAATTGTGCGCAGACCTTTTTGGACCCTCACAAGTATAGGATCGCAAACCAGTTGATCCGCACTACTTGCAACTTTTTCGTGATTCTAGGAGCACTTCCTGAGCCCGGGATACCTAGAATGTGACGACCCATTTGGAGCTTCAGCTTAGATTGAATAACCCGATCAGCAGACGACTAAATGCTGGGGCCCAGTTATTTCAATTTTGGCACTCCTTGACCCTTGACCTGCGACACTTTGACCTACCCATCTCGTGCAGTGGTATACGCACGATCACGACCTTTGCAGCGTTCACCCTCACCCCTTTTTCCTCCACTCTTTATCAAATCAGCACCTGATTCCCAGTTCCCTTCCCTCGACTCCTGCTTTGAGGGGGAATACCTTATCCATAATTGGGGCAATTCGCTTCCTATTTTTGTCTTGCAGTTCATTCGAACAACCAACAAGATGAAATCAACCTTATCCCTCACCTGGGGCAATCACTCCTATTTTTGTCTTGCAGTTCATCCAGAATAACCAACAAGATAAAAAGGGGCAAATGTAGACACCGAAATCGTGTCAACTCCCCTGGTCATTCCCCGTCTTATTCTTCTTCGCCTATTTAACCCTTGTCGATCACTTGTTCCACCAACCTTGACCCTGGCAGCATGTAAAAATGAGCACAGAGCTAAAGCTAGACTCTATCCCCATTGTGCATCTGCCGACGACGGTCATTTCTCGGTCGATGTCACCGACATCGGTCACTTATCGGCCGACGTCGGCAATCCTACCGATGTCGATCACCTTACCGTTACCCGTTTTCAGTTATCATTCGGTTCCCAATCAGTTTCCCGAACGGTTATCAAACCGTCTCTGGAACCGTCCCTCGCCTTCATCAGCATCCGCCAACCATTCGAAACGCTAATCAACCAATCAATCAATCAATTAACCTCTGAACTCTGACATTCACAAACTCTGGCAATCAACACTCTCACGATCAACCAACTCCGGCATCAACCAATCTGCATTCGCTTCAATCCGGCACTGCACAGACAACTTCAACTATGGCTTTCATCACGTCTTCTGGCAGGTAAGTATTTATTCTATTTGTTTTATTTCTTCTTGGTTATTATTTGTTCATTATTTCTATCATCTTGAATCTTCAAACCACAGACCCAAGTTTTGAATCTCTCCTTGGCATCCCTGCCCACTATCCGAATCCATAACTCTGTCCAGCTTGACTAAAACCCCCAGACTCTATCCAAACCCGACCTTACCTTGCCAAGACCCTGTCCTGACCTTATCTCAATTCTATCAGACCCTATCCCGACCCTGTCAAGACCCTGTTCTGACTCTCCCAGACCTTCTGCAACTCATCCAGAACCTGCCCCGACTGACGCCGGTCACTACCCCGACCGACGCCGGTAGTTTGACCGACGCCGGCACCTTCCCTGACCGACACTGGCACCACAGAGACCGACGCCGATGACTGTGTAGAATAGTGCTGCATATCAGGTATGCATCTTTATTTTTTGTCATTTATTTCTGTCATTTTATCTTTTATTATCTACTTTCGTCCAATATTCTACTTTTTTATCAGTGGGTTGATATCCTTCTAGGAAGTCTTCATACTTCCAGGATCGGGCATTCACCTGATAGCCCACCATATCTTTGACTAACATTTTTCCGTGTTTTAGCCTTTTCTTCTTTGCAGGTGTCATTCCTCCACAGCCAAAGAGGAGAACCTTCCAACATCTAATTTCGGTGCGCACGACTTTATCAGGTATCTTCTAGCCTTAACCATTTCTTTTAGTTTCTTATTTCTTCTTTGAATGTAGAAAGCAATTTTGCATAGAAACAATAGGCACTCTCCAAGTGATCTAAGCTTGACCAAGCATTATTAAAAAGTTCCTAAGTCTCATAAACATTGGATAAAATTTATTACATTCCACCCTATGAATGATAAATATTTTAGAAGGTGGAAATGCTACGTAGCACTTTTAGAGGAGCTTTTTGAAAGGACATTTTCCTAGTTTTGAGGCCCTTGACTCCTTCTCTCTCCTCTCTCTCAATTCTATATATGTAAGAATTTTTTTGGAATTAAAAATGATCCTTAAAATTATTTGTGGCAAGGAAATGGTAAAAAAAACATTTGTAATTTCCTCTTTTTATGAATAAAGACAAAATCCATACCTCCTCAAAAGCTTGTTTTAGTGTATTTTCATGGTTTGTTGGGAGATGAAAGTGATAGTTCTTGATTCCTCTCATATTATCCTTTACTTCATACTTATTTTTAGGTTTTAATATCATAATTTTAGTTTGAATAGTGTTCTCTAATCATCTTGTTTTTATGGCATGTGCAAGCTTAATTTAGTGTCTTTGAGAGACCTATTGAAGATGTGCCTTAAAATAAGCATCAAGCCTGAGTCTCTGTGTGAAATATTCATGTTTGGAAACTTATATTCAAGAAGTTTAGTTAATTTTATGTTATTTTTCATATTATTATTTCATATTACACAAGTGGAGGTTGTATTTTGGTGTATCACCCTAATTACATAGGTTTTCATTTTAGTTTACCTTCTCCCTTTTCCTTTGCAAGATGGTAGTGTAGAGTAGGGATCATAATTTATAAATCAAGGGCTGATATCCATTATAATCTATATATTCAATCCACCTATTATTCTACCCATAACATAGGATTTTCTCCATGTTACTTCAGACTGTGAAGGCCTAAAACTACCTTTACAAGGGTGCAAGTCTAGAAGACAATAGTTTGTAAATACCTCCTAGCATGATATTGGTGGATACACCAAAATCCAATAAAAATTTCTTAAAATTATTACCAAACATCCTAACTATGAGAAGGAAATGAGGATATTCTACCTTAGCTTTTTGGATAGTCACATTATCATTGTCAGCTTTGGGTGGCTTGTTGGATTTATTTGACAATGATTCCAACAAGAGGTCCCTTTCTTCTGTGATCTATATTAATTCATTCAATGTGATGTTAAATTTTATATTCTTCATTTCCTCAACAATATTATAACTAGTCTTATTTGAATAACTAGGAACATCAATATTATGCTTAGAGGTACTCCCTTTGGGCGGTTTAGGATCATTATTTGAAGAAGTGTATGGAGGAGTTTCAAAGTTATTTAGAGGCATTGATGTAGTTAAGAGCTTCCTCTGCTCTCTATTCCTCAAAAGATAAGTATTCTTCAAGAATTTTTGTAAGGCCTAGATCTCCTTAGGGACATCATCAGGTTCATTATCCTCTTGAAAGGGGAAATCAAATGTCTCCACAATGAAAGTTTGATCAGAAAGCTTGGACCCTATATTACCTACACCACTAACATTATTTAGGACCACTTAAAATGTGTCTAATTCCTCTTGTAAAGCTTAAAAATCCTTACAAAACTCAATTCAATAAATCTCACCATGCTTGGTTATACAATTCACCCTATAATAGTTAAGCAAAGCAATATTAGTAAGATTAATGCCCATAGTCCTCTTTTCAAAAGATGGTTCATTATTCTTATTATTGTGGAAACTATCATTCTAAAACCTATTGTTTGGCCTATTAAGTATTTGGAATGAGAAGTTCCTAGAATATCTCTCTCTAATATTTCTAACTTATTTTTGTATCTAAAGGAAATCAGTGCTTAACTTTTGGACCATTTTCAAGATAGACTCATTCTCATTCTTGGGAGTTTCAAAATTGTGTACCTAGTTATTGTTAGAACTAATAGTTGGTACTAAAGCTCTTTGATCATTTGCATTGAATCCATTACTAGCAAGATGACTCAATAATCCTAAATTTTGATTGGGAGTAGCATGACTCAAAGGTAATTGATTTATAATTGGGAGTTTATTCAAGGATGGAACATTTTGGTTATTATTGGGGAAGATGTTTAGAATGGGTATATATGGATTGATATTTCAAAGAGAGTAATCCATTTGTACCTAGGGTTATATTTGATCATTGATTATCATTGATTTAGAATAAGCCCTGACTAATGAAGTTATAGGTGGAAGAGACCTTTTAGATATATATAAGTCATAGGATCTACTGCATCCTTATAGATTTCCAAAGCTAAAACCTCATTAGGTTTGTAATGTTGTATGGTCTTGTTATACATTTTTTTAAACTTGGAATTAAAGGACCTTATGGGATCACTTGCATCCCTCTTAATGGTGGTGAACTGGTGGTATATGACACATGGACTAACAATTTTACCAAATTAATCGATGAAAACATTAGTAAAACCATCCTATCTAGTAATATAATTATCAGGAAAATTGATAAACCATTTGTATACATATTTAAAAGTAAAATGGAATAATATACATGCTACATCTTCATGTATGACATTTATCAACCTTAAATAATATTCAAAATATCTCATATTATCTTCAATAGTTACAATACTAGTTGGACTAAATGTTGGCAAGTATTTTTCAGGGTTATGTGAGAGATCATGTACCACACCTGGCACATTGATTAAAGAATACGCCAACCAATCAATACATGTACTAAGGTTTAAGGTTGAGGTACCTTTAAGAGGTGAGGTTGGAAAATATTTATAACATCTATGCCTACCTTTATCTCACTTGGTTCTTATATGTAATTCAAGCTTAAGCAAAGGTTCTCTTGTCTCTGACTGTGATCTTATTTAAATCTTGGGCATTTTCAGCTTGAAGATCCTATTTGAAATATGATATGTCAAATTAATATTTATAAATAACAAGGATTAAACCTACAGATTATGCTCATTATTCAAATATTTTATAAAGAACATTAAAGGACATCAATCTTTGACTAATCTAGTTCAAAGATGTGTCCAATTATGCAAATATAGTCTATCTTTATAAGTTTAAACTCAAATAAACCCAGATCTCTAAAATATATACCAATATTTAATATAAAAAAATCTACTCTAACCTCAATGATCTTTTTCTAAAACAATCATAAAGATATGTCAAAAACCACAAATATCAATTATCTTTATGCTTCTAAGAAAAGAATTATGTAAAAGTGAAAATATAACATTAATATTAGATCAACACACTAATTTTAATGAAGATTCAATCAATTCACAAATAATACCCTCCTTCTAGCACCAACAAGACTTGTTGATGCCTCTGAATGTATCACAGGTGTCCTTAGTTTCCAAAAAACACTTCTCATTTTAGAACTCTTAGAATTTAGAGCATGAGTATTAAATTTTGGTAATTTATGTTACCTATGGTGAAATAGTAGTAGAGCAATGTTTAACTATTCCAAAAAAAATATATTAATTTAGTCTTAGGAGCCATCATGGAACAAATCTTTACAAAGTGTAAGTATCTATGATAATACTAGTGATTTATGATCAAATATTAAACTACAAACTAATCTAAATAAATTTTTACAATGAAGTCTAAACTAAAGCAATCTAGTTAAAAAAGAAGAAAAAGAGAAGGGTAAGGTAGAAAGAGAATAAGTGATTACTGATTTTATCCTCAAACATTATGACAAAGTTCCAATTTCAACTGAGTATACATTTAACTAGTATATAGTGAAAAATAGCATAAGCTCAAATCTCATTACACACTAGGTAAACCTCTAAGGATGATATAAAGAAGTAAAAATAATAATTGAATTTACTTTAAAGATTTTCTACCACACTCAAATAGCATTAGCACATCTTAATGGAGAGAAAATAAAATGAAGTAAACTCAATATCATTAAACTAATCTAGCATAAGCACAAATTATAAACCCTTTAATCAAAGATGCAACTTATAATTCATAAAAACTATTCAAATTTGAGACTTAAGACTAGCAATTAAGAGAAAATCCATGTAATAATTGACACAAATAGACTTGGACAATCCTTTTAGAATTCTTTGATTGTATTAACTACTCAAGATATACAAATTTTACTCAAAATTTTCTCTATTTATAAGATGGTAGTACTACCTTTTATAAGAGGTCTAAGCACTGTACCGATCAATTTATAAGATACAAATGTACAAGATGTAAGGACAACTATCCTTTTTTAGAAAGTTCTAGAATACACTTGATTTTCTAAATTATACTAACTTGGAGGCAAATATTCTAACAAACTTAACATATACCTTTACAAAAGAATATTCCCCTTTCAATTATTACAATGTTTTTACAAGGAGGAATATTAATTAATTGGTGGACCCATTATGAAGGACTCCCCTATTGCTATTTTAGAAGCTCCATGGCCCTTTGATGTTGTTCTTTGACAAGCTCAAAATCTATAGTTAGCTTTACGAGATAGGAATCTCATTGATCAAATAATTAATCAAAGTCTCTATCATCCCTTGCCATATCTTCTTTGATGCTCCTAGATTTTGAAATCCTTTCTTTAGTAGTGAAGATCATGCCCATAATTTTGTTATTGTCATTTCCAGATTGACATTGGATTTTATTTCTCACTTATTACATCACCAAAGTGACTTTCTTCTTATATTAGCCATTATTAATAATGCCCAAGGTTTTAGATTTCATATGATTAGCCAACATGGTGTCAAGAAGTTGTTTAATTCTAGTCATCAGCTCTTCATCATCCATCTTATCCACCACTATCCCTAATATAGAATTTAAGTGGGTTATGCTAATGGTTTTGAATTTATGAATTTTGTTCCTAATCAATATATTGATGAGGTACCTTATTTTATCCTCTACATTCTACCACTCTATCATCAATCCTTTGGCCACCTCACTTTTCTAGCTCAATGCATCTTGTCTTAGCTTCATTGATTTTAAAGAGTCAAACATGTCAAAAAAGGATGCTTTAAACATATTTATTATGGCTTTTGGAATTAATAAGATATCCTATGTTTTTAAAATCTCCTTTTCATTTTCCAAGTCATGTATCCTTTATTTCATCCCCCTAATGCCATCTTTGACTAGAGCTGAATGAGCCTCAACTAGGCTTTTAACATCCTCTTCATAGATAGGTAGTTCACCAGGCTACTATCCACTAACTAGAGTTAAGCCTGAAAATGGATCAACCTTTTGGAAAGTGACTTCTTTAGTCCTCACCATGGCCTTTTTAGTTTTCACCCTCTCTAATCCAGCTATCTCTAGATTGAATTACATAGTAGTGGTAGATTTTATAACCTTAATAAGTTATGGCACCTCTATCCTTGTGCTACTTGATGCTCCTAGAGCATCTACCTACTTGCTATCTAGCCCTATAGTGATCACTATTCTTCTTTCTTTCTCCTCCTTCATTAAATCCCTTATCCATGGCTTGATATTATCATGCACATCAATGTTAATAGTCTGGGCCAAGGCCCAAGAGTGAGACAAAGTGGGAATATTTTGCATTTTTCCATAGATGAACTAATCAAGGATGATTGGTCCATGAATAGGGTATTCCTCATTGAATAAGTTAATTTCACTTGTAGGGTGAGTGAAAGTCAACTTTGGCTTCTTTTGTCCTATTGGGACAATTACCAATTTTGCTTTTCTTTTCTTTAATGGTGCTATTAGGACTAGGTCTAGGGAAACATCTTTTCCTATATCTTTATCAACCTCCTCTACTTAATCTTTGGATTCTTTAACCTACTCCTCATCTTTATCAATGTCATATTCTTTAATAAGGACCTTGAGGTCATCCTCCACCATTTCATTTAGATCCAAGGTAATCATGTCTAAGTACTCAACGGGAGATGCTGGTTTTTGGGGTTGGGCTGAGGATGAGGGTCCTTCACCATGCCTCTCTTCCAACTTCTCCTTGATAGGACCTTATGTGATATATGTTTAAGGTTGTGGGATTTTCATTTATGCTTTATCTTGTAGTGGCCTCAAAGATCTAGGTAGAAAATGGTATTGAAGAGGTTCCATTTTCCATATGTCCCCTAGTGGATTTTCATTAATAGTCAGTCTATGTTCAAGTCTAACATTATGTTTCTTGAACCTAGCTAGTAATTCTTCAAAATTATAGGACTTGATGTGTAAATGATAATAAGGAGAAGTTTTATGCATGTAAACTAGCTTGGGTAGCTATTTTCTCTTCAAATGCTTACCTACCCTATCATAAGGATCCCAATGCCAAGGGTCATCCATGTAAAAGCCAAAATAATACTTTTGCCTAGTTATGGTGTCCACATGTTTCCAATATTGAAAAATAGTCATGAAAATTATTAAAGGAAGGGGTTTGAGGAGGCCTTTTCTTTTATCCTTGCATACTCTATCAACACCATGAATAATTTGATATACAATTTCTTATTCTACTAGCTTTTTGGGAACGTAGATAAATAACTTGTAAGGCTGAGTTAGAATCCCTTCAATTTTGATCATAATACAGTCTAGATACAATCAGATATATCCCATTAATTTCACATACTTCTTGATTAGAGGGCATACCTTGGGCATTAAGATCCCTTTAATGGCTTATACTAAAGCAAGATAGACATAATCATAAATGAACTACATTTGGTGTCTATATTTGAAAATATGTATCTTTGAATAATGGTGGGAAACTTTGAATCTACCCTCAGGTGACCAATTTTTGATGTGAGGTATCTTGGTGGAGGCTATCAAGTCATCCAATAGATAGGATGTCATAAATAATTAGTTTTTAGTCTTATTCTTGATGGCTATAAATTACCTCCCTAAGTGGATGTTGATCATATCTCTAATTACGGGAGTGGGCCCTTTTTATACCATGAATTATACATAAGATACCCAAATCTTATTAACAAATATGGTTGAAGTGGTCCTAGATATTCTATTCAACATGGTCATAATTACCCTAATTCCTTCTCTAAATTGGGAAACTAGGATGTTTCTAAGAGGGTCTTAGATTACAATGTTCCCTTGGAGTAACCAAGGACTAAGGGTGGTGTCAAAATAATTCTTGCCAGTCCATTCCTTAATAGTGGGCAAGTACACAAGGAGTTTTGGAATTGTGTAATATCTTTCAAAATATAATGGGGAGATATATGTAATTCTCCTAGAGCTCCCCTCATGAATGATCTAGTCATTTTTAATTCTATAATCTATAAAAATGGGAGCAAGGATGTCGATGCAATGGAGTACCTCTAGTTTAGTATCAACATGATAAATACTAGATATTTGAACTATAACTAGGTCATAATACCTCCTAATGATTGTGGCAATTCTTTGTTCTTATTTGATGGTGGCTTTCATCTCCTTAATGGTCTAGAAGAGCTTAGACCAATTCTTATTGCCAGTGTTCAAGGTCTGTAGTGTCTAGGTTAGTGTCTTTGAAAACCCTTCCCTCACTATCTGTATATAGATACAATTCTATCTCATACCTCAATTGTTATCTCTAAGATACCATGGATTTTACACTTGTAAATTACTCTTAATTACATTGAAAATGGTCTCTAAGTTAGTTCTTTCAATTCTCAAATCATAATCAAACTTCTCTTAGATTTACTGTAATCAATTTAAGTTCACTTAAGGCCTTTTATGTAAGTTTTAGGGCTTAAAATATTTAATGGTAGTATATTATTTAGACCTAGGATTATACATGCCTTAGATTTGATTTTGACCTTTGCCTTTATACATTTGGATTTCTAGCACACAAGATCTTCTATTTTGTCACTTTGTGCTTGTATGGTGCTTATTTGACATTTATCTTGATTTTTCACATCATTTTTCATAAATTCCTCTGAAAACTAGCCATTTTTTTTAATCTACCCTTTAGATTCATGTTATTGGATCATGATCCAAGGATTAGTGTGAACTGTTGATTATGATCTAGGCCCTCACTTCTCATTGGTTCCTTTTGGTACCAAGCCCCATGGTTGTGCTACTTGGTACCTCTATAATATTTTTGAGCTCTAGCACCCTTATCAGTAACATATTGAGTGTGAATCCACCATGTGTTGAGATTTCAAGCTCTCATAGCTTCATTAAAAAGTCATTGGTAATTTCACGCCATTGGATCATCCTTCATGATGAAATCAGTGCATACCTAAGTCTATTTCATAATAATAAACATGAAAAGGCTTATGTTAAAACATTTTATGTTATGTTTTAAATCATAAATGACGCCTTGAATGACATAAAACATGCATTTTTGGCCTAAGTAATTTTTTTGGATGAGCTTAATTTTGATAGCCTCATGAACATCAATGGCATCCTTATGGACATTCAAATGACATTTATGAGGATGTCAAATTTAAGCTCATGAAATTTCTACTTTTGGTGGGATAAAATTTGATGTTCATGCAGATGTCAATGATGACCTCATGGATGTCAAATGATGGTTACATGAACATCAAATTTAATCTCATCAAGTTCTTGTGTTTTAATGTGGGAGTTCCACATGGAGACTCCATGGGCCTTCTTGGGGTCTTAGATTCAATTCGCTCCATCTAATCAAAATCCATGATGAAGAAAGAGTTTTCCAGTCATGATCTAAGTAGTCACACACCATTGGTTCCCTTTAATATGTAGGACCCTTTGCTTTCAAACTTTGAATGTGAGAGTGTCACTTGGTGACTTTGTGAAGCTCCTTGAGCCTTTGAATTTTCAATTTTATCTTTGTTCCATCTTATCTTCTATTCAAAACTAATCCCAAGCCATTGATCATGATTTGAATTCTCAAACGTGATTGGTCAGAAGGACTAAGTGCTTAGTTTTATTGGGTTTTCTTCATGTCCTCTAAGTAAAAGCTATGATGAAGAATGAATCATTTATATCCTACAATAAGCAAGGTATTTAAGTTAGGTTTTAATGTGTAAATAAAAACATCAGCTAAATAATTAATTATAAGGTCTCATTCATGTTAATAAACATGAACAAGGCCTTAGAATTAAAACTTTAGGCTAAATAGATAATAATAAAGAGGACTATACTAGGAAAATAAAAGGACCCTACTAGCATAACTATTCTTACTTAGATTTTCACCCCTTGAAGATATGTCTTAGCTCTCCTCATCCAAGTGTCATAATGGAAACATCTCACTTGTTGTGGGTAATTAATTTGGTGAGATGAATCTCTAGAAGGGCTAGTTCCCTTGATGCACTCTTTAAAACACTATTTCACTTATCAACTTTACATGAGAAGGGTTAAGAAGAAAAAATTAGAAAGATAAAAGGTGATGCACCAATACTTAATTTCCTTCTATTGACTGAGCTTATACTACTTACATCAAATCAAATCTTCTTTCACACATAACTCACAACTCAAGACAAATTGTTACATCAATGTTTCATATGCTAGGTTCAAGAGGTATTTTGATGATTAAAAAGTTAATGAATGATTACTTGAGAGAATATAGTCATGAACCACTTTTGAAAACATTATACATTAAAATGAAAACACTAATAAAAATTTGTAACAATTACTCTTATGCACACTTGGTGAGTAATCAAGGATAACATGATAGAAAAGATCATCTTCTACTAGAGAAAACCACCAAGATTGTAATAAGACTCATTTATACAAAATGTAAGTAGGAAAATTCACCTATTTATTACTTCAATATTGAATCAAATACAAAATTAGAAAGGGTTTCACCATTTACTAATAGAGGATACTCAAAAGAGCCAAAAAAGTCACTACTTATAGCATTTGGGAGAGGGGTAAGACAAGGGAAGTCCAAAGGTCACTTGGACACTTGTCAAGATGATAAAAGAGGTTACATATGAATGATAAATATATGTTAAATGTACCATGAAATTTAAATAAGTACAAGTGTCCAAATAAGGCATGAAGCTCTTAGAAAGTGGCATGAAATTCCTTGTGTTGGCTTAGAAAATTGCCTTCATGATTTAGTCCTATTTGAACATCCCATAACTAAGTAGGGATAAGTCTGATTATTAGAATTATAGGAAATTATTTCATACATTCCTCTTCATGAATTGGTTATAGTCTTGGTCATTTGTAAACTTTTGGAAATGAACCATCACCATCTATAGTCTAAGAAAACTCCTCTTTCACACACCTTGTACACTTGGCTTCCAAAAAGTATTAGTTTTCCATAAAAATTTCTAAAATGGAGTGGATGACACTTTTACAGACACTTCATGGCAGTTAGAGGCACTAAGAACACCTTAAAATGACATCCATTTAAAGTTCTCACACTTCTCACCATTATGTTCACTATGCCATTTTTGATTAGCTAAGATGAGAGATACTATTTTAAACCTTAGGAGACTTTTCAAGGTATTAAATGACCATAGTATGTCAATAAAATTCTATATATTCCTTCAAAATTTGATTGCATCTCTTAAATGCCCTTAAAACCTATATAATGCACAAAACTATCAAAGAAAGCCATTTTGTACCATGTCTGTATAGGTAGGGTAGCAAAACAATTGATGAGGAGGAGCCTTGAAGAGTCCTATAGAAACTTAAATCACTTTCATGGTCATTTTATTGAAACTGGATAGCTCTCCAAGCTTGTTTTCTCCATCAGGTCTCTTTCAAGGGTTTAGTAGAGTTTTAGGTCCATTTTGTCCTTAAGCTTTGTTCATAAATACCTAAAATTGTAATTACCAAAAAATTATACAAACATGATGTTAAATATGCCTAATAACCTCTCCAAACTCATTTTTCCTCCACATAAATCCTCAAATAATATATGATCATTCATAACTAACCTATCAAACTTATTTCACATTTACTACAGGCTTAGTGGGTCTTAAAGTCCAAAATTGAAGGAGGGATATAGTGAGGTATATCCCTCCTTTCCAAAGATAAATTAATGTTTTATAAATTTTGTTCGGTAATAATTAAACTTTTTACCAAATATATAAGTTATATTCATCCATTTAGGCACCTAACCAACTCAATTTGTCCAAAAAAGGCCTCCAAAAGGACTATTTTATTGCATTTGCACTTCCACCTAAGAATGACCTCTCAAGGCTAACTTCAATATGTTTAGGTTTGTTAAAAAATTTCTCCACCTTAAATTTATGCTAAATTATTTTTACATTCATCAGAAACCCCTCTTCTCACTTAGGTTCTTCATTCTTACCAATTGAGCAACATAGGTCTCTTGATGCAAATGTACAGACTATAACCCTATGAAGTCTGAGCTTGAGGTACCAATTCAACATTTGATGTTGTCTTAGAGTGTGTAATCATTATAAAAAATTTCATGAGACACCTCAATACTATTGTAAAGTGTCCTTGGAATCTTCTTAGCACTTGCATCCTTCAACCTTCACTAGGACTAAACACTTAGTTGTAGGTGCTCATAGGACCTAAAGAAGTCTATGTAATATTATTTTACATTTCCAAGATATTATATAGTTCATCATCATATTAATTAAATTTTTCATATGTCCATTTCATCATTTCAACTCTCCCTTAACCTTTACATGCACTTTGAGCTCACCAAATTGAAAACTCTCTCTTGACTATGATACCTTGCCTATTTGATTCCTTTAGGTGTACTTTTCCCAAATTAAAATTTGGTCATGGTGTATAAAATACCTCCTTGAATCCTTGAGGTCACATAACATCTATATATACATGTATTCAGATTGTATGGCTCAAATCACAACCTATAAACCATGCCAGGGTCAGTATCTACCTACAGCTAGATGTAGGTGAGTGTTTTTGGATTGGGCACACCTGTAGATGTGAATTTGACTCCAAATAGTTCATATACAACTTTATTGATGGAATTTATACTTATTTATATTATATTTCACTTGATTGGATAGTTTAAACATGAATCATACCCCATTTTGCATTTTAAGGTGCTAAGATCAGTTGGGGATCTCTAGCCTTGTAGACATTACTATTTGAAATTAGTGTTTGAGATTATATATTAGAGCTCTTAACAACTAAATTCCACTAATAATCCACCCTCAAAAATTTTCATATCATTTATATTATGTTGATACTACTAGGTTTACCTATCTATATGCCCTATAATTCTCAATATCCTTGCTATAAGATATTCACACAATGGGTTGGACCTCTATTTTCATATTTTGGGGACTAGGTCATAGAATACAATCATCTCACTTGTTGAAGATTCACCATAGTTGGAATACCAACATAGAAACTCTCATAGGTTTCTTATAATCCTTTCAACATGTTAGGATCTCACAATGAGTCTCACTAGCTATTTCAACACTCCCCTATGACATACTATCCTTCTATGGTACCACCTATAGGTGGCTATTTTCAAGGTACAAGAAATAAGTTCAAGTATGGATAGTATGTGTTTCATTTTAATTTAAAATGGTTTTTTGACCTATATCAAAGGTTATAAATATACTCTCTTCATTTTAAATAATTATATATAACTCATATGCTTCCTCTCAACATGATCACCCTTCATGAGAACACCTGCACATGTATATTAATAGTAGGAGATTGTGATTTTATGTAGTGGATAGAATTTTAACAATGTATGTTGATGAATGGTATCATGAACCTAATTATCATCATTATAAATTCCTTAAAATAGTGTTTGGCCTTATGAGAATCTTTATACAATTATAAAAACACCCATTCCAATGTGAAACCTCTTGCAAACACTTGTTACAAAGCAGGCACATATAATAAGTGATTATTTGGTGTGGTGAATGATCTTTTAACAAAAATTACACTTCCCAAAAATACAAATGAAAAAAAATCAAATCATAATGACTTTAACAAGTTGAAACACCCTCATTACCATTTCATGAACAAGCTAAACAAGCTCCATACATGTGATTGTCAATGGGATTGAGTGAAGAGTTGAATGTGAGGAATGACAAGATTGAAAGTTTCCTAAAGCATGATATGGTTAAAAAAAAACATGTAATGAGGTGATAATATGGATTTTATACTTGTGTAAAACCATCTTATATTCACATGAGACCCCTGTAGAAGAACAACATTTTGGAACAAGCAAGAACTTGACTAAAGTTTCATAATGGTGACACCTTCCTACATCATGAGATAAATTACACATAAAACACCATTAAACATTAAAATAAGCATTTATATCATTTTATAACAGATCCAAAATCTTTTGAAGTCAATATCACCAACTGGTTTGTACAAAATTGTCCAAAATAGAGCAAAACATATAGGGTGTAGGAAATAGAGAGCAAAAAAAATAGTAAACTTGTTATAAATTGTTAATAAAGTGTGGTTTACAAATCCATATGATATTATTATGTAAATATACATCTCTAAGTTAAATACCACCTCCCAAAATCATTTGACTTGAAACCTGTTCAACTATCCATACTAAGCACAAACCTATTGGTCACTTTTATGTGTCTAGAAATGAAAAAAAAGAGTAGAATGGTTTTAGATTAAAATGGAACTTATAGAGAATTTAAATCATGTTAATTAACCTAAGTAATATTAAGATACATTGTATTAACTTCTCCCATGTGCAACCCTCCCTCATGGGTTGTACAAGTTCAAAATTCACCTTCTTTAGTTGATCACTTGATCTTTAGTTAGATAACCTACAATATTTTGATTGAACTGACATTATTGATAGGTAATCTGACCTCTTATATGTATTAAATGAAAATTAGACACCTATACACATTGGGAAACATTCCACTTTCATTTATGACCCCTAAAACCCCATTAAATGACCTAAAATGACAAATAAACTTATTAGACCATAACTAAGGATAAAAAGTCATTAAATAACATCCAATGGACTATAAAATGTCTTATTACAAAGTATTAGATCCCTAAAAATCTAAAAAACCAAGGTTTTTACCTATAGGGTTCCAAATTTGACTTTGAAGGGTCAAATTTGGTCAACTATAACATTGGATTCAGTTCGAAATATAAAGAACAAAAGGGGAAAATAGAGGTGACTAAGAATAATTTTTAAGCTAAGGTTTGGTTGTGCTAAAAAAACATGACCAAGCCTTAACATAAAAATTAGGCTTAAGTCCAAAATAAATTTAAAATATTCCCACCAAATGCAAATTTGAACCAAGGGTTTTAAGCCAGGGTTTTGGGAGAACTTTCAAACATGAATTTAGATTCAAATTTTCATAAATCAAAGGCTAGTTAAAACTTTTAATAGAGTCAATCTATAAATTCTAAGCATGATCCCTTCATCAAGGGCTCCATGAACCTACAACTATAAGACATGAAGACCAATTATTAACAACATTAGGAAAGCCCAAAGTAAGACCATAAATTAGTAAACTAACTTTATCAAAGTGGATGATCTTCAAATTCTAACAATGATCAAAACATGCCATGTTTTTAGGGTTAAAGTTCAAAGTATCTCAAGGTTCACAATTTTCAATAAATGGGGGTATGTGGACCTCAACACACCTATAACCCTCTGAAGTAAACTTTATTTTTTACCTTACCCTGATTACCTTTAGATCTACCCCATGAGTCACTTTAATTTATCTCATATTGTAAAAATTCATGGTTTGTTTGTTCTTGGGAAATAATTGGCAAAGTTTGAAATAATTTCACAAAGACTAGCAGGAAATAAAGTGTCACTATGTATAATTTGTTGTCCCTATAATAGGGTCTACTTTCAGACTTATAAGTGGTAGCCATATCTCTATTGTTTCACTATTTTTAGTAGTAGTTGTGTAAACAACACAAGCCCTCAATCTTGTAGAACTTAAAATTGAGTTTATTACTTCCCCCTCATTCCCTAGTGATATAGGGAACACATTAAGTGCATAAACACATCTCAGGTCCAAAGACTACCATGTCTTCTAACCTATGCCAATTGATTGGTGTTTTACACCTCCTTCTATATAACACCTCAAATGGATCCATCTTTAATGTTGATTGGTATGAATTTTTATAAGAAAAATAAATCAATGGAAGATACTCCTCCCACTTGTATTACTAAGCCATATAATACATACGAAGGATATCTTCTAAAATCATGTTAACTCACTCTATCTATCCATGAATTTTTGGGTGATACGTAGTGTTTAAATTCAAATATGTACCCAAATACCAATTCAAAGTCAACTAAAATCTATAAGTCATCTTCAGATCTTGATTTGAAATGATCTCTAGAAAACCATGCAATTAGTACAAATCCTTCATGAATATCTTCACAAGCACAAGTGCATTATCTATCAATTTTCTTGGTATGAAGTGGGATATATTAGTTATTTTTGTCCACTATGACCGAGATCATATCAGGTTGGTTTAGTGATAATGATAACCCTTGTATATATTCCATGTTAATTACTTGCCACTTCTATTTTGGTATTTCATGTGGATATAACAATCCAACCATATACACATGTTTAACTTTCACATTCTAACATTCCAAACAATGAGACACAAAATCTAATGCATCTTTCTTGACTCGTTTACATAAATAGAGTAGCCTTAGCTTATGCATGATCTTGGTTACACCTTGATGTCTTGAATATGGTAAATTGTGCAGTTACTTTAGTATTATGTTCCTCAAATTCTCTTTCTTTGATACGTACATCTTACTATACTACTACAAAAAGGACCATAAATATTTAACTTGAATCCCTTATACCTAAGATTATAAGCATTCTTAGATAATGCTCACTTGACCTGATCATAGAATTCATCTCCTAGTGATAATTTGATTACCTAAACTTAGACAATACTCTTAATAATAGCCACGACTACTACATATAGTCTATGTCTTAGAGCACCAACTACTCTATTCTTCTTACCCTTGATATAATTAATATCAAAATCATAATTATATAAGAACTCAACCATCATCTCTAATGACATTTAGGTTTGGTTGGGTGAAGATGTACTTGAGTCCCAAGTTATCAATATTGCGCTGAAATAGTTTCCCCAATAGATAATGCCTCCAAACTTGCAAGGCATATACAATTGTCATAAGTTCCAAATCATGAGGGAGATAATTCACCTCATATGGATTCATTTTATTGGACTCATAAGATATAACTAAGCCATCTTACATAGTAAATCCTCCAAGTCCATCCCCAGATGCATTGGTAATCACTAAGAATGGACCATTAGGATTAGGAACTCTTAGCACTAGTGCTAAAGTAAGCCTCATTTTTAACTCATAAAAGGCCATCTCACACTTGTCTAACTAGACCAAAATCTTATTATTTTTTTGAAGGGAGGTAATTGGATTAGCTATCTTAGATAAATTTTGAATGAATTTCTTGTAATAACCCACTAATCCCATGACACTCCTTACCTCATGCACATTTTTAGCATTGGCCACTCCATGATGTCTCATATATTATCTATATTTACTAAGATACCATCCATAGAGATAATATGTCCCAAATACTACACTTTCTTTTACAAAAAATGCAAATTTGTATAACTTGTTATATAACCTATGATTTCACAAATGCTTCAAAACAAGTTCTAGATGTTGTAGATTCTCTTCCTTATCCTTGGAATAAATGAGGATGTCATCAAAAGAAAAAAAAAAATATATTTGAACACACTATTCATAATATTCATAAATGATGTAGATGTATTTGTCAACCCAAATGGTAACATTATGAACTCATAGTGCCCATATCGGGTTCTAAATTTTGTTTTTTAATTATCCTCATCACAAATTCTCAACTAATGATACCCTACTATAAAATAAATATTTGAAAAAACTAGTTCCATTCATATTTGATCAAAGAGATCATTAATGTGTGGAAATAGATATGTGTTCTTGGTATTCACTTTTTTCAACATCATATAATCTATACACTAAACAAGATTACCATCCTTATTTTTAATGAAGACAATTGGTGCACCACATGGTGACACACTTGGTTGAATCATCCCTTTTGACAATAATTCCTAAATTAATGCCTTTAAATCAACCAATTCAGTGGTCATCATCCTTTAAAGTGCCTTAGAATATGGTTTCAATCAAGAAATCAAAAATCAAAATTGCACTTGGGTGACAATCCTAAAATTTATTTTGAAAACATGTCCTAAAATTTCCTTAGAAAAGAATAATTGTTGATGGATGGTTCTTTAGATTCTTCCATATCATTTATATTAATGATAAATTCTTGTAATATCTTCCTCTAAGCAGTTATTGAGTTTAATTGTAGAAATTTGCCTTAGCTTCAATTCCCTTTTCTCAACCTAAAGTTATGTCTAATTTCTATAATCATCTTGACACTCAAGCTTCTTCAGATAACACTCAACCTAAGGTTTATGATTTGCAAGACAATTGACTCATATGATCATATCATATGACCCTAATCATGCAGCATAAATATCCAATAATTTAGTGAATATAGGTAACCTAATATCTACTTTGACTAAACACTTGTCAACTTTGACATTAGACTCATTGCCATATTATATTGATCATGCATTTCCATAACTCCATATTTTCTAGACAATTTACTAAGCATTATAGGAGAAATAAAACATTTTATAGATATTGTGTCAATTAAAATAGAAATTAGATAATTAAACAAAATACCTAACAGTTCTATGGATAAATCTTGATACTTACCTGATACTTGTCAATAACTACATGAATATGCTACTAAAATGTACCCTACTGATGAGAGTAACCCTTGTTATTAGACTTGTCCCTAGGATATTATCAATCATAATGGTCACCTCCACAAATGAATCAATCTCCAACTAGTCCTTTCTTGTCAGACTATTAGTTTCTTTTGAAACACCATTGAAACCATTACCAAGATTCTTTTTCTTTAAACCATTATTGAACTTGGCATTCTAATTATTGTACTCACTCTTGGAGTCTCCACTCTTCTACTTATAGTTATTCTTCTTTAAATTTGGTTAAGAAATTCTAAACTTCTTTTTTAATTTATCTTTGACTTGGGAAAGAGATTTAAGTTTATGTTCTTGATTGACCACCTTCTTTAAAACCTAATCCATGGTAGATGTCCCATGTACATCTACTTCACAACTAATTTGGGGTTTTAATTCCATGATGAATTTTTTGATATTGAACCTCTCATCTTCTTGATATTAATGTGCATATTTAAGGATATTGGTGAAGTTATCCTAGTATTAATTCACTGATAAGTCTCCTTGCTTATGATTTTGAAAATTTATAAGCTTCTAATTAAAGTACAACTATGGAATCCATTGTGACCTAAACAATGTCACAAACTATTCCCATGTGGTGGTTGTTGAGTTGAGGTTTATCTTGAGATTCTTGTTTTCCCACCAAGTTTTTGTTTCACGATCAAGTTGATAAGCTCACCATACTACTTTCATGACTTCAGAGTAATTCTAAATCATGAAATATTTTCCCATCTCTATCAGCCATGATTCAACTCCATCTCCCAAAATAGTTCCATCGAACTTGGATGGATTTAAAATTTTCATTTCTCATGATAACTCTATAACTTCTCAAGTTATCACATCCTATGGTACTTCCTCATGCCTCTACTCTTGAATATGTTCCTACTCATTAGTATTTTATTTAGCTTCCTATTAAACATTTTCCTCTTCATGTCTATGCACTTCCTATTTTAGGGCCATGTTTTGGTCCCTAGTCTCTTGCATGGTTGTGAGTATTTTATCCAACTTCAAAACTTACTCAATAGTGAACTAATTTGGATCAACAGGGTGATTGGTATTTAAAGTATCCTCACCTCCTAGTCTATCACTCACCATTGTTCTTCCTAGTTAATTTTAAAATAATTTTATATTATCGTAAACATTAAGTCCTATAGTTTGAGCCTCAACTCTAATACCATAATGTAAAAACCCTAGTAAGTTTTACCAAAATTGAATAATCTTTTATTTCTTTAAAAATTAATTACACATGTTCATCTTAGATTTCACCATGATAAATCTAATTAAGTGATATTTAACTAAATGCATTATTTTATTTAACCACACAAGGTTTATAGCTAAACCACTTATCTTATGATCACCATGAAGAGATATAACAAATCATGAACAATGTTGAATAAAAAATAAAGATTACATTTAATTCATTAAAGCAATAATATAATTTCAGTCACAATTGATACAACATTACAACCAATGTTGTATAAGTACTATTAATAAATATTATAGTTTTAGTAATAAATAATATCTCAAATAATATGATATAAATATCCATGGAGAATGAGTCTTCATGACTCAAGTATCATGCTGTAATCTCAAGTGTAGTCTCTACTGTATTACTCCTATGAGGAGGGAGAGCATCATTTGAGTGTTTTTACACATCAACCATGGACCATATATTCCCTGCACTATTTCCCAACATAGAAATGGCCTTCCTTTCATGGATGTGTAGATAATGATGGTGTAGGTATCCAGAGTGACAAAATAGAACTCACGTGCTATAAGATATCTAATACATGATGTGTACCATAAAGAAATCCATTCTAATATGATATCTCACAAACATGAAAAATATATCAATACATGAAATGACAATGTTTAATTATAAATATTACTTTGACCAAAGTTTTTAAATAGCTAATGATATTTAGGATCAATCAAATTCATACACACCACTCAATTAGAATACACCCCATCTTGCATTATGGTGCTAATTAAGCTAGTGGAATCCATCCACTACTTATTTAGTCTCTTAAATGAGAGAGTTGGTTAAATTATGTAACTATATAAAAACCAAAATATTCAATCAGAAGATTCCCTTTTAGTAGATATAAATATGTTAAGTAAAAAAAAATCAAATATATACATTTAATCCATAAAATGTAATGCAAATAATCTAGTATTAGCTAGTTTAATACAAAATTATAAATAGAATTATAAATAGTCCTTAATATAAATGTACCATCTGGGTAAGAATTATATCTAGACTACAAGTTACCCAATATCACCAAGTAACTTAAAATGTTTATTCATCCATGAAACAATCACTAATCACAACTTATTATTTGTTTATATTAACATATATAACAAAATCTAGTCATAAAATGACTTAATAAGATATGTATTTAAATAATTAAATAATTTATTTTAATGGGTCATATAAATAATAAATATATAATAAAGTACCTTGTTTACCCTTTTATAATAATAATGTTTATAAGTATATCACAGTTGTGTGCATACATACATAATCAGTCCTTGACCACATATATATTCTCATACAAAATATTGTTTAATCACATACTCAAACTTATTATAATCTAAATGAGTTGCTCACTCATAATAAACAAATTTGAATATATTTAAACATAGACAAAATAAAATAATAAATCTTAGTGTATATAGTACCTAGGTATACCCATTTCACTATTAAAGCCATCCTTACTATTTACAACAGTTTACCCCACATGGTAACTAAAACTCATTTACAATATTCATTACATCTTAGCAATGAGTACATTGTTTCAAAGTATATCCTCAGTATTTATAATCAAATTATATATATATATATATATATATATATATATATCTATATCTAATTTGATTATAAATACTGAGGATATACTTTGAAACAATGTACTCATTGCTAAGATGTAATGAATATTGTAAATGAGTTTTAGTTAACATGTGGGGTAAACTGTTGTAAATAGTAAGGATGGGTTTAATAGTGAAATAGGTATACCTAGGTATTATATACGCTAAGATTTATTATTTTGAATATACATTCAACTATATATACATCTACTCAACTAATTATCTACTAAAGGCATCATTACCTGGTTTGAGGTTTTATATGTTTAAAGCATGATAAGATTTAAAATCAATCTCATATATTACATATATGTATGATATAGAATTTAGTGGTAGAGACTAAGCATATATATCCCATACACCTAATTCATTAATTTGTTTAAAACCAAAACACAAAGAATTTTATTCAAAATCCTTTACCTTTGAATTTATAAATATATATAATTTAATTTAGTTATAAAACCAATACATAGATTTCATTCAAAAATCCCCAACCTTAGATTATATAACTATATGTATGTATGTATATATATATATATACACACACACAAATGTGTGTGTGTGTGTGTGTATGTGTGTTATCATGTCTTACATAGTCAAATTTGTTATAAAAATCCCTAAACTCCTTACTCAAATTCTAGGTTAGCTATATATACATATTTTAATCCCTCCTACATGAAACATAATTCCATCTACATTTGTACATTAATGGTTATATTCCCAAATTGGTTTAACTACTAAAATAGAGTCAAAGGCCCTACCCACTTTAGTTTTAAATACCATTTAAATGAAATTTAATATCCCTTTTACTAAATCACTAATTATCATACAATTGAGGAGAGAGCATTACCATTTTATTAGGCAAATCATTATTGAAGGAGTGCTACCAATTATTAAGAAAATCTCCCTTGGATAAAACACATACAACATCAGTTCTATATTATAAAAAATAGTCATTAAAGTCATTCACATCAATTATTATTAATTAATTAATTAATCATTAAACACTCATTTGATGAACATTCACAATCCTTGGCAAAAATAGTTCATTTGAATGGGAAGTGATGAAGGTATATATATTTAATGAATAAATGAGAAAGAAATCATTCAATAATGTATTAAATATATAACTTGTATAAGTAGTCAGTTTATAATGTATTTTAAGGATGCAACCCTTTAAATTGCATAACCTATATATGAGGATGAAAATCCTTGTTATCAAACCCAAGGATGAAACCCCCTATGGTGTAATTTTGTAATATTCAAAATCCATATTTAGAGAAAAACAATTAATCCAATTTGACTTTATTATTATTTAAATTATTATTTGATAGAATATGATTTTAAAAAAGGAAATATAAGAAAAACTAAATTAATGTAAAATATTCCAATTTGGAATATTATAATGGTATCAGAGTTATTTTTCTTTCTAGCTTGTGAACCATGGGGTCACTACATAAGGAAATTATGGACAATTTCAAGCCATACAACATCCTTTCAATATATATTCAAAAATAAATATCCTTTTTAGAATTTTTAGAGTTGAAAGAGTCATGAAATGGAAATAGACACTATGAGGAAGATGATTTCATGAGTCATAGTTATGGCAACTTAGAATATGAAGAGAAATTCAATTTTTAGGAGGTCTTAGAAGAAATAAACTATGATGAATATAATTCAAATTATGGACAAAAAATAAAATACCATAATAATGTCAAAAAATAACTAAAATAGTATATAGAAATGCTAATCTTAACCATAATAACAAGTACTCTTATGAATTGGTTGAGACTACATATAATTATTTTAGTAAGCTTAAGAGTAGGTCTAAGAAGACAAAGGAAGCTACTTTTTCATCATTTTCTTGTCCCAAAAATGTGGCACACATTATGTGTGATAGTATTAAATGGTCTCCATAGCAGATATGTGGGTATAAATTAAAAAATACTCCTCCACCACAAATTAGTATATGTTTTTTTATATAGAGTATTAAAGATAAATAAAACAATGAATGCATGGAAATAGAGTGGGAAAACTAGGTTCTTAGTTGTGGCATGGGAGTTTCATATGGAAGCCTAATGAAATTCAAGACCAAGCCTAGTTTATTTCATATTGATTATGATGAAGCTCAATCATCATGGTACAATGAAAATAACAAATATGTTCCTTATAAACATATGTCTACCTAAAAACTAATGAATTATGTATTAGGACCTTTTTTTAATCAAAGAGAAGATTTTAAGTGAAGAAGTTAGTTTTGAGCTAGACAAGGGAGAATGTAGTAACTCACACATTGTTTATTGATTTGGATTACTTTATTTTAGAAATGATGATGAAAAATAATGTCCTTCTCAAATTTTATGTTCTTTTCAATCTCTAATAACTAATGGTTGGACCCCACTAACCAAAAAACTAAGAGGCCTTAAGTCGAGAGATTATGATCATAATGCTTATAAATAAATGGATTAGACCAGAATAAAATACTTCTTGGAAATTGATTATTTGATATCTAAACATAATATTTAACCAATAAAGGAACATTCTACCATATATCATAAGGGAAATCATTTATTTAAAAATAGATCTCTATGGATAGATCAAGAAACTAAGTCATTCAAAGATAAGTATAACCAGAAAACAAGTGATGTCAAGAATATCTCCTTTTGTGATAAATTAGATACACTTATTAAATATTTATGGTTGTATCTCAAGGATGCCATGGATTTGCATCAATCAAAATTTGGAAGAAATGTTAAAGAAGTAATGATCATCTATGAAATCTAGGATAATCAGGAAAATTTAACAAGTGTTTATCTAAGAATTGATTGTGGTAGGGATAATCCCAAAAACAATAACACAAAAGTTTTATACAAGATTAGAGATATTTAATTAAGATATATACAAATAACTCTGACCATAAATGTGAGGAATCATAATGTTTCAACTAAGGAAGAGACTCTTGATAGAAAATAAAACATGTTTCAAG
>JARHVA010000595.1:4910000-4912500 GCA_037957365.1 Torreya grandis | reverse complement strand
TAAAAAACTCAACTCCATGTAAACCCATAATCATACCCTTAATAAAATTATAAACTCAATCCATGCAATTATTTAATTCCTTGATTTATCATTGCACATCCAAAAATCAAATAAATCTAATAAATCAATAAATTAGTTAAATTCCTCTTCTAATAAATAAAATTAATTTTAAATAAAATGAAAACATGTAATATTTATATCAATAAGAGTTAATGTCATCCATACAACTCATATTTTTCAAACTTGATCAAGCTAATCTCAATTGTCCATTTTCTCATCCAAAAATCTATAAATTCACCTTTCATCCTTCATTCTAATCATTATAAATCATCATACATATTTGAGATTATTGTGATATATTTAAATCATTTAACATTTACACATTTTTTACATTCTAACAAAAATATTGCATAATTCTTAAGCAACCACATATATTGATTGTGAGCAAATCTATATTGAATGAAAGAGTTGTTTGGTAAGGTAAATTAATTATTTTTTCTTTAAAATTCTCAATCTAAGGTGTTGTTTATATTTAGGGTAGGAGTTAATAATTTTATTATATTTATAAATCTTCTAGATTCAACCACAAATATTTCTAACATGCCTGGTGGGACTCCCCTTTGTCTAGACACTTTTTAATTGCATTACAATTATAGCTTGTCCACCTTGTTTGGTGCATATCTCAGTCATAAGAGATTTATTTATAAAAATATCATAGATTTTTACTTATTTCATAGATATAATCATGATAATATTTTTGTTTATAAAATATTGTATGGATTTACCACAATTTTTAACTTAATATTTTTAGTAAGTTAACTTACATCATAAAATGCATATCTTTTTTGAAACCAATTTTTGGGTTATGTCAATTTCTTGATTTTCCTCAAAATATATATCATATTCTAAATTATTTTGTAGATTCAC
Organism: Torreya grandis; assembly: GCA_037957365.1. Classification (NCBI taxonomy): domain Eukaryota; kingdom Viridiplantae; phylum Streptophyta; class Pinopsida; order Cupressales; family Taxaceae; genus Torreya; species Torreya grandis. The sequence continues at coordinate 4,911,573 of JARHVA010000595.1, read as the reverse complement.
TGTAATTTATGATTCCTTATTTTCCACATTTTAGGGTTTTTCTATGACTCATCCACCTTTTTTGGTGTATATCTCAGTTATAATAACTTTGTTTCCAAAAGTATCAAAGGTTTTTACTGGTTACATAAATATAGTCAAAAACCTCTTTTTTGTAAAAATAATGCATGGATATTCTAAAATTTGAAACCTAATGGTTTTTTTAAGTTTAAATTAAGTCATAAAAATTATATTCATTTTCAAATCAATTTTTGGGTTTTGTTCATTTTTTTATTTTCTTCAAACATCTCTTTCAAATGTTAAAATACCTAACTGATATATTGTAATTTTTTATTCTTATTTTCTCATGATATATAGGTATTTATAAATCAATAATCTTTATTAATACTAATTTTATTGAAGTACAATAAACATTGTTCATTGAGACCTAAATTACAAATCTACTACCTAAGTTATTTAGGTTCAATATAATAAGACTTAAAATTAGACATCTTTAATTACATAATAATAATAAATAAATAATCAAAACCATTATTTTTTTCCATTTTTGTTTTTTGTGTGTGAATTAATTAAATTCACATATAATCTTCTCTTGCATCGGAAGGTGATCTTGATAATCATAAAAAAAAACTAGCTCACTTATGTTACATAAGTCAACTGTGTTTGCTCTTTTTTCATGTTGAAAGGTAATCTTTAAAATAAGAAATAATGTTGACCTATTTTTTCCCTCTTTTTATGGGTATAAAAACTTGTATTTTATCACCAAGTGCTAGCTAAAATCTATTTTCCAGCATATTATAAATATTCCTTGGAGTTGTTGTAGTCATTGGCTAGGTGTGAATTCACTTTTACCTCATTTTTTTAAGTGATGTGGTTTACCACAAATAACCAAGCCTTAAATAACACCCTTTTATCATGATATTGGGACTCATAATAAATATTATAATAATAACTTCCCTAGTGATCCTTCGCGTAAACCTATTTTAGGAACCATTTAAACTACACTCACGTAGTGGTGCTAAAAAACCAACATTCCCAAAGATCACCCACAACGTACCCTTTGTGGCTACTACATAGTTTTAATCCCACTTGAGTATTATAGGGTGTGTTTCATCTTTGTGTGATTATTTTCCACCTTTGTGTGAAACCAATAATAAATTAAAATCAATCACAAATAAAACCAAACCAAAAATCAATAACAACTACAACTATATATCAAGTGAAATTAAACCAAAATCCCAAGATAGAAAATATTTTTGATCAAGACCCATTTCACTTGGATGAACCCTTAAATCAATAACAATCCCATAATGATAATGATACCCTAAAAAATTAAAGTGAGTATAATGATGATTACTATAGGAGATAAACTTCTATTGATTATAACCTTGAAAACCTAAGTTATATTATAAATAGGAAATAGCAATCCCTTCCAAACAAGGATCAATCAAATTATAGAAATCTCATTGGATAAAATAAAGAACACTTATAATCAAAAAAATGAAAAACCTAATCCACATGTCTCCCATTTAAAAATTGGCAAAGGTAAATTATTTGTATAAAAAAAATCCACTTG
>JARHVA010000595.1:4732500-4905000 GCA_037957365.1 Torreya grandis | reverse complement strand
TAGAAACATTATTGAAATATATTAGAGGTTTGAATAGCTATTTAAGACATATTATTCTCATGTTTAGTTCTTCTTACCTTGATAAAGTTTATGTGCAAGCTACCCATATAGAATCTAGGGTTAATATGACCAAGGAAGGGTATGTAAATAAATATCACAAGCTAGTTAAAAACAAAGGTAAAGGTGAAGGAAAGGGCAAGGGTAAGTCTACTTACACTATTAAGAAAGAGGAAGGGAAACATTTTTATAATCATTACAAGAAGAATAATTATGAGGCTAAGTGTTGTAAACTCCATCCAAAACCCAAGCCAAAGAGGTTCTGGAATAAAAAGGAAAAGAAGGCTAATATTGTGAATCAAAAAGACCTAGGATCAGATTCTGGGGATAAAACCAAAGTGACTGCCATGGTTTTGTAAGGTTCAACTTCTTCCTCTTCTAACACTAAACCTTATATTATTACTTCATCTTCTAAAACTAAATATAAACATGTTGAAATAAAAATAAATGAGATTTTCCATATAAGATTTATATTTAAGCATACTAAAATAGATACTCTTTTTGATAGTGGATCGTAAGATAATCTTATTTTTGAAGAGGTTGTCAAAAATTTAAGACTCAAAACTAAGATACATCCAAAACCATATCCTTTAAGATGGGTGCATGATGATGTAAAATTTTAGGTCAAAAAAACATGCACCTTGAGGTTTGCTATTAATTCTAAATTCATTGATGAAGTAGAGATAGATGTAGTTCCTTTGGATATTTGTGGAATTGTTTTGGGAAGTCATTACTTATATGATAGAAAGGAAATATTTTATAGAGAAGAAAAAAATATGTGATTTTAAAGGATGGGATTAAATACACAGTAATAACTCATAATGTTAAATCCAATTTGACATTTGTTTCTTTATGAAAAATGAAAACAATTGTAAACTCAAGTAAGAGTTCCATTCTCATGATTCTAAAAGCCAAGGATAGTGAAAAATATAAGGCTTTAGAGGGTTATGATCCTAAACATAAATTTGAGATAAAAAATATTATTTATAAATACAATGGAATTTTTTAGGAACCACAAGGTTTACTACCTAAGAGGGAAATTCAACATGAGTTTCACTTGCAGTAATATGCCTCTCTCCCTAATATTAGCATGTATAGGTTGTCAGTAGTAGAGAATGAAGAAATAAAGAAGTATGTGATGGAGTTACTTGAGAAAGGAGTAATTTGGCCAAGTACCTTTCCATGTGTTTTGCATATTATCTTAATACCTAAAAAATATGGTACATGGTAGATGTGTATGGACTTCTGAGATTTGAATAAAATCATGGTTAAAAACTACTACCCTCTTCCTCTTATTGATGATTTGTTAGATTGGTTGAAACATGCAAAGTATTTTGCTAAGTTGGATTTGAAAAGTATTTATCACCAAATAAGAATAAGTGATGGTGATAATTGGAAAATAGATTTCAAAAGTAAGCAAGGTATTTTTGAGTGGCTTGTTATGCCTTTTGGGCTTTGTAATGCACCTGTTACATTTATGTGGGTTATGAATGATGTGTTAAGACCATTGCTTGATGATTTTTTAAATGTGTTCTTAGATGAAATTTTAATATTTATTAACACATGGGAAGATCATCTTAAACACATCTTGAAAATCTTAGATACTTTATAAAAGGAGAAACTATTCCTAAAGATGTCAAAATGTGAATTTTCAAAAACATCTTTGCTTTACTTAGGCTATGTTGTAGGGAATAGTTCACTAAAAATAGACCCTAAATTTTTTTTAGCCATAGTAAATTGGCCAAGGCCTAAAAATGCAACAAAATTTAGAATTTTTCTTGGGGTAGTTCAATTCTAGAGAAAATTTATTGCTAACTCCTTTTATATTGCATCTCCTTTACATTCTTTAACAAGTGTTAAGCATGTCTTTCAATGGGGAGGAAAGCATGAAAAATATTTTAATACCCTTAAATAAAATATATGTACAACCCTAATTCTTTCACTTCTTAATTTATGGAAATCTTTTGAGATATAAATTGATGCTAGTTGGTATGCAATGGGGGCAGTGTTAATGGAAAACTAAAAACTAGTGTGTTTTCATTTAGAAACCTTTACAACTATAGTTAAAAATTATCCTACTTATGATAAAGATTTGTATTCTTTGGTGTAGAGTGTGAAAAACTGGAAACAATATTTGATGGGCAAAGAGATAATCATCCATATGAATCATCAGCCTTTACAGTATCTTTAATCATAATCCAAGCTACAATAATCACGACACTTTTTATGGATGTGATTTTTGAAAAAGATCCATCTTGTTATAAGGTATAAAAATGTAATGCATAATAAGGTTATAGATATAATTTAAATACCTCCTATTGTAGCATCTACAATTTTGCATCATAATCTTCTTGTTAATGAAATTTATAAGGAACAATATGCTAGAGATGTTGGATTTAAGGATGTCTATGAAGATTTGAAAAATGGTAATGTTGATAAAAATTTACCCCAAGTAAAATTTGGGTCAAAACCTACTATTTTAAACTTTTTAGGAAAGTTTCATATGTCATATAGGGTCTCCTATTGTCCTATATATCTCACTTACCCTTCCCCTAGTCCCTGTTGAAGTTTATCCTCCTTGTATTGACCTAGGCAACAAAATTCAACATTGGTAAAAAATGGTAAAAATTAGACAAATGTTTAATTTATTTTTTAAATATCATAAAATATTCTTTGATATGTTTCAATGTGTTCACAAGTCATAAATTAACCAATTGCTAGGTCATATGTGTTAAAAGGATCATTTGGCCACCTTATTAGCTTAATTAAAAGAATTTTAATTAGTTTTAAATTAAAATATATTTCACCAGGCTGTGGTTTAATGTGGGAGAGGAAAAATCATGTTAGGAAGAAGTTAAAAATTAGTGTCATCAGTCAAATGGTATTTTTAACCTTAAAAATGGCCCATTTGTAGCACTTGTACAAAATTATCAAGTGGAATTGTATTTAAAAAACATGTTTGTGTGAATATTCACCTCCACATAGGTAATTTAAAAAAATTTATTGAGAATATTGCATAAAAAATTTCATCTGTAACTCAATTTTCTTCATTCTCCACTAACAAGCCAATGAAGGGCAAGTTCAAGCACTCACTATGGAAGCTACAGGTGGAGTAAAGAATAATTATTATGGGGGTGTATTTTAATCTAAGTGAAATTAATTTTAATAACAATAACTTTAATATTGTTGGATCTTCTTTCATGAACAATTAGTTTCACTCCAAATAGATTTTTAAAGAATTGCATCCAAGAGGGGTATAAGTTTGTATTTGTTTCTTATTTTCAAGAATCCTTGGATCTATGTGAGGTTAATGAAGTGTATTTAGGTGGTGATATGCATGATGAAATGGTTTTTACATCATCTAACACTTCCTTTCTTAATTTCCTCAAAAGGGTTTTCCCAATTGTGTTTATTTCTCAAAGTTGGTAGTCATGGGTGCAGAACCTGAGTTTTCTCAACATGGAAGGAGATCCATGAAGTGTTTTAATGTGATTAGATTAATTTTTTAAATTTTATTTCATTAAATTTACTTTTTATAAATCAATTTTCATACTCCTTCAAAGCCAAGTTTCTGATTTTCCTTGTTCACTACACTGTTAGTAGAGTGTGCTCACAGTCAACTTCTACAAAAGTCCAAAACGTTGTACAGAGATGGGAATGTTGAAAACATATGATGGATTTTATGTTTTAGGATCCAAAATATCCAAATGGTATTATATTTCATGTTATTAAGGTTTAGATTCTATGCCAAGATGAGGTTTTCACTTCAAAGAATGATCAAGCCATATTGGGTTCTTAGTCCCTAAAAATTGCAAACAAAGGCCTTGAAGGTTTTTGAAGACCTCACCAAATTCATGTTAAAGGTGATATAAGATTTAAATTTATATAACTTGGTATCCATATCCACCTACAACAACTTTTCAAAATTTTAGGTCAAAAAAAGGAGTGGAGATGGAGTTTGAACACCCTTAAAGTTGTCAAAAAACCACTAAGTATTGACAGTGAATTCTATAGGGGTGTTAGTGAAAAGTTGATTTTTCACCTCATATGGGAGTTTGAAAACTATTACATCAATTCAAAAAATATCAAATATTCCAAATAGTAATCCTAAGCCACGGTTACTGAGAAAAGGTAAGGTTTGATGTTTTGACCCCAAAATATTCCTCCCTTGTCTATGCAGCCCTAAGAACACTCATATACAACAGGCCTTAGTAAATCTCTATCTCAATTAAGCTAGTAGCAACCAAATAAGAGGTATAGGGTGAATTGGATATTTCTATTATACCATACCTGAATTTAATTTTCTTCTTGTCACCTTCAAGTCTTAACCCTTGCCAAGAATACACCTATAGGTAGCACTTAAATAGTTGAAACATAGTCATGAGGTATATCTTAGTAGTGAGGATAAAATTTTAAGTTTAAACCTCATGAGGAGATTTAAAAATGGATTCAAGGTTAAATTAAGGAAATATTACCATCTAAAATATAAATACACCATCATAAATCCTAATTCTTTCCAATAAGGCACCTACAACTAGGCTAAAATAGTGATTCCTCTCCTAGGCAATCAAGGACCTAATCTATGCTTCCAAGAGCATAAATAGGGTGTTTGAGGGTAAAATGAAAATAAAATGGTTTCAAAACATCTTGAGAGGAATTTACGGTCCATAAATTTCATGAAAAAATTCAATTCAATCCCTAAAAGCTCCAAACATAGTTTCATCCCCTGCCCACCTTCACAAGCTACCTACTCAAAAGTTTACCTGAAGGATTGGAGGGTCTATCCTTTGAATTGAGAGATAAAAATTGGTTAAAATTATAGAAATTACTTATGAAACACTCCAATAATCATATGTTATAAAAAATGGTGTAGACCCTCTCTATTTTGTCTCAAATTAGTGTAATTTTTCTCATGCATGAGGAGATAGTTCGAAGGAAAAATGATGAAATTGATGACCAGATGGAAATAAAGGAATATATGAATGTTGGATAATTTTTATGGGACCTAAAAATACCTAAATAACTTTTTATAATATTTTTAATAAAACATGATTCTCTAACCAAGAAGGGTTACAACCATGTGTGAAGGAAACCTTTAAGCCTAGAAGCCAAATTGAGGGTCATGTGCATTTTGACCTTGTACATGATTTAAAATTGGTTGATTCATGATTTTATGGGTATATCAAAAAAATTTAATCCATAAAAAAATATATGGACTTCATCAATCTATCTATAGACTCCTACGACAAAACTATAGACTCCATTAGTATAAACCCTGTTTTAGGACTTGATGGTGAAAATGAGCCAAAAATGAACTTAGATGGAATAATTTAACCTTAAGACCTGAATTTAAATTATTTTAAACTCCACGAGGATAAAATCCATGGAATTGGATTATAAATAATCCATACATATGATGTAGAAACTATGTTTTCTTGACATTTTTATTATTTTTTGTAGGTCCTAAAGATGACCATGAGATCCCAATCACTTTGGGAGGTAGCTTGGAACTTAAACCAAATCCTCATGACATTTTAAAATTTTAGGAATTCCCACAAGTGTCCCTACTAATATTTTCACTTTAGCTAGTCTAGAATGAGAAGAGTGACCACATAGTGGATAGAGTGGTAACTCAAATTTAGAGGTCTTTCAAGGTGTTTTGGATGGAGCTGAGCATATAAGGTGTAACATGTGTCCTAAGACCCATGGTATGTATCAGTTAGGGAATATATAAATATTCTAGTGCTAAGTGTCAAGACAGACCTATTGGAGAGTGATCATTGTTGTAAGGTGAGGATGAGCTTGTGTAAGAGAATGTCATGATGAAGAAAACTCCCAATGTAGGTGGAATAATCTTTGTAACTCCCTCTTCTCCTCACACATGAGACATTTTTCCACCACTTGCTTTGGAGTGCTCAAGAAATCCCATGATGAAGGTAGTTTCACAAAGGAATAGTGATTGAGAGGATTTCTATGCCACACTTAGAAGAGGAAACTAATTTGGGATGTGATCAAGTGTAATTTAGTTTCATGAATCATTTTTAATTACACATGCCTTGTAACTTATTTTCACCTTTGACACTTGTCTTTGTGCCTCTTCAACTTCTTTCTTCTCTCTCTCCTTCCAAATTTTATAAATGTAATCTATTTTGGCTTTACAAAAGATTCCAACTCTTGGTATGGTAAATCCCTACCTAAATTGTACCTTGATTTTTACTTAACCTAACGAGAAGTAAGATGTTTATACTCTAGCTCCATTTTTACTATGTGTTGAAGTGATCCATCTTGAATGTCAGGTATAGATTGAGTTCATCTTATTTTTGATGCAATCGTTAAATGTGTTGCTACAAATGACTTCTATCCTATTAGGTTTCATGAAGTGTATGTTGTTGTAATAGACTCTTTAAGTTTGTATGAGTTTGGTAGTGTCATATTTGATCTTCTATTCACTTGCCTTTATTTGTTGAGTTGTTATTTTCTACCATGAAAAACACTAATGCTAGGGAGCTTGATTAATGGTGTTGAGGCTAGTTTGGTTTTCTTAGTTCATTATGAAAATTCCAAGTGTATGAATGGAAGTGAATCTTGGTGTATCACCTCATAGTTTAGGTTTGATTTATGTATCTTTCTCTCCCTTTTCACCTATAATAGGTATTTTTTGTAGCATAAGCACATCAAGTCATAACTAGGGAGCTAACCCTTAAAATCTAGAGGTTTATTTCCACTATAGGTGCCCCACACACTTGGAAGTATTTCCATATTGGCCAAATATTGAATAGGCTTGAAAAACCTCTTATAGGGTGCATGATTTGGAGATAATAGGTAAATTGGTAGAAGCATTTTAATATCATGTGCATAATGGAATGTTATATCATCTTGGAAAAATATGTATTCCATAGGATGAAAGAGTTCACATGATTATTGAAGCTCACACTTCTCTTGTTTCTAGTCATTTTGGCATTGGTAAGATAGTTCCATAGTTACAAAATATTGATATTGGCCTTGTATGATAGAAAATGTATCTAAATATATCAAAGGTTGCATTATTTGTTCCAAAAATTAGCCTAGTAATTGGAAGTTAAGATTGCATACACCTCTTCTTATTCCTAACCATCCTTAAGAAAGTATTTATATGTATTTTGTAGGATGTTTACTTATTTCAAGAGGAAAACATGATTATCCGTATGTGGTTATGGATAGGTTCAACAAAATGTGTATTTTAGTTTCTTGCACTAAATAGGTTATAGGTGAGGATACTAAACATTTATTCTTCAAGAATGTTTGGATCCATTTTGGGTTACGCACTTTATTTATATCTGATCATGATACTCGATTTGTTGGTGAGCTCCAGTTAGCTCTATGGGAATTGATGGATACTAAGATAAAGAAAAGCACAACCTTTCATCCACAAACTGATGGGTAAATAGAAGTGGTCAATTGAATAGTTATACATTTACTAAAGTGGTATTATGGTAAACATCCTAAATTATGGGATGAACATTTATAATATGTGCAACATTATTATAATCATGCTTTATATTATTCTACTTTAAATTCTCCTTTTGAGACTTGTTTTGGTTATTTACTTATGTCTCCTTTGGACTTATTTTTTGTAAAAGAATCTAACTCAACCATGGATTGAAATAGTGATGTCAAGAAGGCTAAAAATTTCATTCAGAGAATTCATATGATTCAAAAATCTATATAAGAATAGTTATAGAAGAGCCAAGATAAATATAAGGCTAGGCATGATAAACACATAGTTGATCATCAATTCAAAGTGGATGATCAGGTTTGGCTTCACATCAATAAAGAAAGACTGAAAGGTGAAGGTATAAAATTAAAACCAATCAGGTATGGTCCTTTTAGGATTTTGTAAAATATTTGTACAAATGTTTTCTAATTGGATTTGCCTTCTTATATGCAGATTTATTTAGTGGTTAATGTAGAAAACTTGAAATTGTATGAAACTTCTATGATCATGGATCAAGACGAGGGTATTCAAGCTCCTAATGTTGATGATTCTACTCTTGAGTCTCTTCATGAGTTGCAAGAAGATGTTATTATTGATAGGAAAACCAGAACTACATGAAGGGATGATTCATAATATCTTCATGTTGGTTTGAAAGGAATGCATCCAAATAAGGAAAAATGGATGGGAATTTAAAAAGTGAGGGAAAAATACCCTCACTTGGTTGATAATTAAAGCAACTTTAGGAGGTCCAAAATCTCTCATTGGGGAGGAATAATCCAAGGGATTTCCAACTAAATATTTTGATCAATTAATTACTAGGATACAATGGAAAACCTATAAGGAGGTTAAAAATATTTTATCTTTATTATAATTAATTATTTTGTTATGAATGTATATGTGGAATTATATGGCCAATAATTCCACACCTCCACTTGTAATATTGTTAATTAATTTTGTTAAAAGTGCCACCAATACACACACACACACACACACACACACACACACACACACACACACACACACACACACACACACACACACACACACACACACACGTGTGTGTGTGTGTGTGTGTGTGTGTATATATATATATATATGTATCATCTGATTATTTGATGTCTATGATTAGTTTCTCTTTATTTTTGTTTTTCATAAAATTTCAAGCTAAGTTCAAAATCTACATCCTTTTGGTGCCCATTGGATCCTTAAAAATAGCATACTAGGTTAATTCTTAATTTATCTCTTCTTATAGGTTATCTTTGGTGCCCATTGGATCCTTAAAAATAGCATATTGGGTTAATTCTTAATTTATCTCTTCTTATAGGTTATCTAAGGCTTTCTTTTCCTCTATTATTTCTACCAACCCCCCCAATGTGAAAGTAAAATATGTAGTGGCATCTTATATTAATTTATGTATAAAAGTAATATGAGTTTCCACTATGTTTCCTTGATGGATGTTATCATGTAAGGGATTTTCATTTTGTTCATGTTTGAACTCTTCTATGGTATTTTCATTGATGGTCTATCTTTCTACCTTTGGGATTGATTAATGCTTGATCAAATTATGTAATGTTTCTATGAGCCACTATGTGAAAGGCAAATTTTTATCTACTTCAATCTATGTAATAACCTTTGTCATTTTTTGGATGACATCTTCTTGTGTTTCTTATAACACTTTACATCTCTAAAACTAGTCATATTATGAATTTTTTTTATAATATATCGCTTAATTTTTTTGTAAGTTATATGCATTTACTTCATATAAGTGGTGAATACATGCAAATTTATATTTATTCCTTATGGATTTAATTTAGTTATAGTGGGAAAAATAAGGATGGTGTTGATCTTCTAAAGTTAGTCCAAATGGATTTAATTTGAGCAAGTGAATCTTGGGTTGGAATACTTAGTGTAGATAGAGTGGATTGAGAGGTAGAAGTGGTGATTATGTGTTGACTAGATATGGAAGGTCTAAAAGAAATAAGTTTCTTATGAATGGGTGGTGGTGGTGGATTATGAATAGATTTATTTTTAGTGGCTTCTTTTGTAGCTTTCTATTAATATTTTTCTTCTTGTTTGTTGGCTTCTTCAACTATCTTCTTCTTTTTCTCTTAGCTTTTTGGTCCCCTTCTGCTACCACTTTTTTATTTTTATATTTGTCTACCTTCCCCTTTTTATCCATATCCTCCATCTCCTTTTATTCTTCTCCATTTTCTCCTTCTCCTCCTAATTTTTCTCCTTCTCTTCTTTATTCATTTTATCCTTCTTTTATCCCTCCTTTTTATCATTCTCTTCATTATCCTTTTTCATTTTCTCATCCTTATCCTTTTTCTCCCTCACTTTATTTTCTTTCTTTTTCTATGCCATCAGTTTCTTTATATTTAGAAATGGCATATTATTAAACCTTTTTATTAGCCTCTACCTTTTATTTTACTACAACATCTTATTCCCCCTCCTTTCATTACTCCCTCTTCTTTGTTTCTTGTTTTTGTAATTTTATTTTTGCCTATTTTTATTTAACCTCCTTTATTTTTTCTTCTTCTTGTCACTTATTTATTTATTCCAAAAAAAATAATTCTTTAATTTATTCTACATCCTCTTGTTTTTCCTTATCCAGTTTGATGGTCAAGGCTTTTTATGAGGTTTCTTCTTATTCTTCACCCTCTGTGTCTATCCATGCTTATTTTTCCATCTCTAGCTATGCTTATTATTCCATATTTGTATTTAAGATGTCGATAAGTGATTATTCCTAAATTTAGTTTGATTTTTTTATGTTATATTTTTACCTTTCACTTTTTTATTTTTCCTTCTTATTGGGTAGAATATCATATTTATAGTGTATTATGTTTTTTTTTGTTTCTGTGAGTGGCAAAATCCACTACCTATGGGTCCTATGTTTTTCCCTTTTTAGATGCCTATGTTCTTGCCATTTGGTGTGTTTCAAATTGTACATATTTCCTTTAAATTTTACTTACTTACTTAGGTCCCACTTATTATTATACAAATTACTCTTCTTCTTCCTCTTATGTTGGTTTTCTACTATATTTTCTATGCATTTGAGCCAATAACTACTCTATATTAAATTACACATCTTGCAAGGTGGAATTCCCTGGTACTTTTGGGAATAATCAAATGATTGTGAAGACTTGCTCTATTTCATTATCTAAAACTTCATAGCCAAGCAGTGTAATTATTTTTAAATTTGGAATATTTTAGAAGATGTAGAGGTAGTCAATGGTGGTGGTAAAATAAAACTCTATGTTATATTTAGAAATAATTCTTGTGTAAATTCTATACCATGAACTAAGTGTTTGTTTTAAAAATCCCCCTAGTTAATCATGGTAGAAACTTAGAGTTCCATAGCCATGACATCTAAATGGTTTTTGATTTAATCTCATATGGTTTTGTCTTATATCCCATTATACTTTTTTATCTGTGCCTAGGAGAGTGTTTATGTAGAACATTGTTAAATAAAGTAATAGAGATCTATATTAGAAATCATGCTTACCTCCCATGATATTCTAAATGTTAACATTGAAGCTATCTAATAGGCCTTGATAGAGGTTAAATTTGGTCTTCATTGACATCATATCAAAATATACCATTTCACTCTTAGGGATCATGGAATATTTCCTATTGATAAAGTATATTTTCCATGCTACTACTTTGACCACATATTTGTAGGTAACTTTAGGAATAGATGCTAATTCAATGTCACATTTTATTTTAATAGATTTTAGATAACTAGTAACTACAACTATTTTTGTATAAACCTTATTTTCATACTTCATAATATTATTTCATCTATTAATTAGTTTAGTTACTATTTCAATGTCTTGGACAATAATTTCATGACATTATCCAAGAATAAAATTCCATTATGCATGTGGCTAATTAGAATTTGGATTGTGGTTTCTAATAGTATGAAATAATGAAATATTATCCAGACATAAAAATTATTTTTTGGGATGGATTTTTCATTAAGGTTCCACTCCCAATTATTTTCTATTACACTTAAATCATTTAATCTACCAAGTCTACCTTCATGTGGGTGTGATCACTTTCTACAAAATTTGCATGTATGTATTTGAATGTGTCTTCTAAGTGTGAAATGTTATATAGTAATTTAGAAAATTATCCTTAAGAATCTAGTAATATTTATTTAGATGGTATATGTTTCACCTTTAAATACATTTATAAGGTTCTAGGATCAACAACTCGTGGGTTATCGATTTTTTATTTCTTCTTTACTATGGATCACTTAATCGACAATGACACTAGAAAATTTTCTATAGAGTTTTGGTGCTTGGAAGTCATTATGAATTAGAATAGTTGATGGAAAGATTTTTTAGTGTTTTTAGTAGTTTTGGGTTGATGAGGGAATAAAATGAGATATCTTTTTGGATTTCTTGTTGATCATGAATGTGTTTGTTTTCCTGAGTTGGTCATTCATAATGGTTAGATGTGTTATACAAATATCTTGTCAATCCCTTCCACCTTTATGATTCTAGGCTTATTAATTCATATTTTTCCTTGTCATATTTATGACATCCATTTTATTGGTGATTTACTTGGTAGTTTTAATTACTTAATTTGATGTGAGTTTATTTATTTTGCATTTGATACGATTCACATATCTACCTAGGAAATTTTATAAAATCAAATTACCCATTTTTTTAAGTGTCTTAATTAGTTTCCATAACTCTAGTGGGTGGTTCTCTCTATTCATTACTTTTGTTTGAATCTTGGGACCAACCACCAAATGTTAACATGAAAACAACATCAAATCATGAATTTATAGTTATATTTCATACTACACTAATATCTAGAGGAAGTATTTGGGTACATTGACTTAACATATAATATTTAATAAACATAAAACATAACACACATGATGCATATAATTATATAGATTCATAATTCTATATATATTTCTCTTTAGTATAATCAAAGTGGCTAGTACATATGATAGTTTAGAATAGGCTAAGGTGGGAAAATGGTTGCATGTGTGAGCCCACTCTTGAAGGTATAGTTTGTGTAATGGAATTTCTATCATAATTTTGAATCCTCTACTAAAATTCATTCATGTTATTGACATGAAATCAATGTCAAATCATGAATTCATAGTTTGATGTTCCAAACATGCTAACATGTAGAAAAAGTATCTAGTTAGATTAGTTATCCTATCCTATTGATAATATTATAAGATAATTCACATAAAACATAAAAAGATTCAATATATATTAATTATTATTTATTAATATCTCCAAATAGTTACATATGATAGATTAGTACAAAAATATGATAACTTTAATGATATTCCACTTATCTATGTTACTAAGTCTAAATACAATGATATACTCCAATGGTCATGTCATTTCCATCTATCACTTTGATTTTTTTAAATATGTAGGATATCATGAGGTATAATCTATGCCATGGTAAATGCTTATGTTTGAAACTATTCCATGGTCTTCATAGTTTTCTATAGAGTTTTTAAAATAAACCCGCCAACATTATCCCCAAACTTAAACTTTTGTCTCATCCTCAAAATAATCCAAATTTTAAGAACACTAAAAAAATGGTTAATTAATTAGGAATTATGATAAAAATGTATGATATTTATTAAAAATATTGGTCTTGAAGGCTTTTCATTCTATGAGGAAACTAGTATTGTGGCTCATTGGATTTTTAGTTCTAATTATATATTTTCTTGAGTCAGTTAATTGATGTCATTAGAGATGGGATGAGTTACAATAGTATTGAATGAGGTATACATTTAATTTATCATTTTATTAACTTTTCCCATGAAATTATTTATCAATTCTCCCAAATCTTTGATCTTAAATATTAGATTTGCTCTTTGTTATTGTTGTTCCCATAATTTTTCACCTAGTGCTAAAATTATTTCCCTCTCTATGCTTATGGGATATTTGGAAATATTGTATTGGGACTCAACTTGGTTTAATTATTCATAAAGTTTTTCTAAGGAATTATTTTCCTCTAGTGTTTTTTTTGGATGCCCAAGAGTGAAACTAAAATATGAACCGACTTCTGATATTGATTTATGTAGAGAAGCAAAATGTTATTTTACTATAGTGTAGTGTTGTTTATTCTCCTCCAAGGGATTATTATTTTGTTCAATTTCAAATTCATATATTACAATAGACCTAATTATTTTCCTCTCTTTATCTCTAGAATCCTAATTTTTAATCAAATTTTTAAAAGTTTCATTGAACCATTGAGTGATTGAAAACTTTTTATCAACTTCAAATTGTGGCTTGACTTTTGTAATCACTTGGATAGAGTCCTGTAATGTTTTCTCTAGGATTATTAATCTTAGCATCTAATCATATTGTAAATTATGCTAAAAAATGATTCCCAAATTTTTATTTTTACTAGAGGTCAATTTGTGTAACTTGATATTAGTTCTTTATGGCATTTTAAAGTAAGGATGGAAGACAAATGAATGGTGTTGATTTTTTGACATTGGGCCAAAATTTATTTAATTTGGGGGAGGAAATATTGGGGGTTTAGAGTGAGATTGGATGGAGTGGTGGTCAGTTTTTAAGTGTAAGTGGAAGGTGGAGTGGAAATTGGTTACTTTGGAAAAATGGTGGTTGTGGTGTTTAGGTAAGTGTGTTTGGTCTAACTTCTACTGTGGATTAATTTTATTTGTCACTGATGTTTTTGGTGGCATATTTAGCCTTATTCTTCTTTTATTATTCTATTTTTTTGGTATATTATTCTACCACTTTTTTATTTTTTTCTTATTCAAATTGGAGGGTGTCATACTCTACCACCTTTTATTTTTTCTTTTCTTTAGCTAGGAGGGTGGCATCCTCTACTGCCTTTTTATTTTTATGATCTTCTTATGCTTTCTATTATTTCCCTTTTTTTGGTTTGGTTTTTTTTTTTCAATTCTTTCTCATTTTCCTCTTTCTCCTTTTTCTTTCTTATTTTATTCTTTTTCTTGTTGTTCTTTTTCCATTTTTTTCTTTGCCACTAATGTCTCAACTACTTTCTATTTTACCACGATGTCTTTTTTAGCCTTCTTGTTGGATTCAACATTTTATTTTTCCATGGCCTCGTATTTGTATTTATTTTATTTTTACCTTTGTTTAGCCTTCACATTGGATAAGGCTTTAGTGACTTATTTTTGGTCTTGAGATAAAACAATGTCTATGAATTGTTTTGTATTTATTCATTGTTCACTCTCTATGTCTGATAATGTCATTATTGTGACCTCTATATTAGAGACATCGATGGGTGACTCTTAAAAACTTGGATCTGAATGTGTGGGGATATATTTGTCCCTTTTTATATTATGTTTATTTATTTATTTTTGGGTGGCATCTAAATTATTTATGGTAAGAGATGTGTTCTTAGTTTTCTTGTGCAAGAAAACTTGTCACCCATGGATCCACTGTCTATTCCAATGGATTGGGTCAGATTTCCCTTTTTAGGTACATGTATGTCCACCATTACTATTTTTTATTATGTGGCTTAAAACTGAATCTATTTTTCCTTATTTTTATTTGGTCCTTCTAGTGATGATATTTTTCCTCTAGCTTCATCTGTGTCTTCATTCACTTTTAATACTTTGATGCTAGATGATGCTCCTAGTACTTTAGTCATGAAATCTTCTATCGTGACTTTCATATTAGTTAGATCAGACTTGCCTAAGACTCATGTAAAGGATTGGATAATGACAATAAGTTGTTCAATTTCATTATCTAACCCTTCATATTATAATGGGGGAATAATTTTGGTATGTTCATCATATGGGTGGATATAGATGTAGTCAATGGTGGCGACAAAGTAAAACTCGTTATGGTATTTGCCTACTATTTGTAGGTAAATACAATACCATAAATTGAGGGTTTGTTGTAAATTAGTTCCTGACATTATCATGGTGGTAACTTCTTGTTATCTCTAGATAATTTTTGACTTGTTCTCTTATGGTCATTGTTTTATCCCATTATATTTTTCTAGTTTTTCCTAGGAGGGTGCTTATGTAGTACATAGCTAGTAAAAGTAATAGAGATCCATAATAGAAATTATGCTTACCTCTCCTAATATTCTAAATATTGTAATTTGATTTATCTAGTAGGCCTTCATAGAGATTGAATTTGGGCTTCATTAACATCATATCAAACACCACCATTGTGATCTTAGGGCTCATGACATCTTGCCTATTAGTAAAGTATAATTTATAGGATACTATTTTGACTGAATTATAGGTAACATTAGGAATACTTACTAATTTTATGCCACATTTTATTTTAGTATCATTTAAATAATTAAAATCTACTACTACTTTTGGTAAATCCTTCTCTTCATATTTCATAATACAATTTCCTTCATTCATTAACATATTACTCTTTCAATGTCTTGGGTGGTAATGAAACAAGACATGTCAAGGAATAAAATATAATTGTGCACCCAACTGAGTAAAATTATGATTGTAGTATCTACTAACATGAAGTAGTGAAATATTTCCTAGACATTGAGCTTCATCTGTGGAACTTATTTTACTTTAAGGTTATAACCCCACATCTTTTTTATGATAGATCATGTATGAGTTTTGTAAAAACATAATATTTTTAATATTTATTGATTACTAACATGTCATATCTCATAAGAACCTGTCAAGTCTCAATCTCTCTGAGTGCATGCCTTAAGGGGTGCATTAGGAAAGGGGTGGGTAGACCATTAGTGCTTCATAAGATTGTTTTTCCTTTTTCCACTTTCCATCCATACTCTAGCCTCTTAAAACCATTGAACCCAAGATTATTCCTCTTCATTCTACCTATTCCTATCACTTTTTATGTTTTATCCTTCATTTATTGCCTTAGCACTCTTTCAACCTATGAGTTATGCTAGGTCGACTAGGTTGACCTAGCATAGTTTAGGAACATTTTCTCTCTTTTGGTTTGTTAGCCCTTTGGCTGACCTAACATAGACCTAGTAAGTTAGACCCAAAAACATGAAAGGTCGATCAGGTCAACCTAGCATAGCTGATGTTCCCAAATAATTTTAGGGTAAGATACTACTATATATACAAGGTCATTTACCACCATTTTATAAGAGTGAAAAATTAAGTGAAGAAGTGTGAAAAAACATATACCTATTAACCATTCTACTTGGGGAATAAAGATTTAGGGTTATAATACTTTATTTGGAGGTCTGATCTCATCTTTTGGATAAGTATTTTGGATGTTTATATAGGTTTTGAAGCCTAGAGTTGATTTATCTTAGTTATCCTTACATACCATGACAATATCTTGCACATCACCTTGGCTAAGGGTGATATTGAGGCTTGGTGGGTTCATCTTCAAAGGTAAGTATTCTTAAATTTATTCCTTTTTGTAAGAGTAGATAGATAGTGCATTTGTATTCTTCTCTTATAAATATTAGGATTTTGTAGACATTGACATGAGTATATGTCTTCTATACGTGTTTAATTTAGTTATTTTTTTTGTTTCTAACCCCCACTTTTTGCCATAATATTTGGTGTGCATTGGATTAGATTTAATTTTATTGTTATTAGATTAGTGAAATATTAAATCATAGGACTCTTTTAGGGTTTTTGTGTGATTATTTTAGACTATAGGCTTTGGAACCCTACCTCACTCAGTGTGTTGTGACAAGTGATCCCCTAATCGAGTCTAATGGATCCTCACATTCATCTTTTTCCCAGTTAACAATTTTATGCTTCCCAATTAGAAGTGTAGGTGTGTTTTATCCCATCCAATCCATGATTGATTTATAAACATGAAGCATTTATAACTACATACATTATAGTGAACTTGATGTCAACCAAACCATTTTAGTATTTCTTTCACTTATTTCATTTTTATTCATCATTATTTTTATCATATGTTTACTATGTTGTATCAAACCTATTGAACTAGTTATTTATCTATGTGCATAGGTTTGTATGAATAGGTAACTAAATTGACCAACTTGACCCAATACAAGTTTTTAGAACTTGAATTTTTTTTTTCAAATAATTAGATCGACCAACTTGACCTAGTGTAAGTTTTTCATGTTTTTAGACTTCCTATTCAAATTACTAGGTCGACCAAGTTGACCTAGTGCATTTTCAACAATTTTTCAATGGATTCTTATATAGCTTATTCGACTAGATCAACAATATTCTCCTTTTCATATCTAAACCATTCAAGTCAGTTTTTATTCCTCTATATTTTTATTTTTCTATACTTTCCTTTTCAAGTTTGTAGTCTTCAAAACTATATCTTCACAATCAACTAAATTGACCCTATTGACCTAGTTTTATGTTCTATGTTTTTTGAAATAACTAGGTTAACTTGACTGACCTAGTTTATTTTTAGACTTTGCTTCCATAGTATAGGTTTGACCTTTTAGACCCTATTCTATATGATTTTCCATATAGTTTCTCAACTATACCTTGTTTCAAAGTTGGAATAAACCATATATGTTAATCACATCTTTCTTTTCAATTGTTTGCATGCTTAGAATAGTTCACATAGTCTTATTAAAGGATTTTTAACTAATCATTTAGTTGCACTATTTATATTTTATGCACACACAACTAAACCACATAAACATCAATAAGCATATAAACATTTGAATACCCATGCCAACTTACTTGGATTTAATCACCAAGGGGGAAGCTAAATTGATGAATTGGTCAAGTATAAAGCATGGTTAATGGTATATTTTGGATAAACACTTATTACCCTTATTGATGAAGTTTTTGAAGTGAGGGGGTAGACCCCAATAACAAGTCTATACCATTGCCACTACATTCCCTTTCATCCTAAACTTACCTGAAACTATCTATAGATTGTTGTCTAGTACCTTGCTTATAGCCAATCTCCCTTTACATTTAGAATCATTATTAATAGTCTAATCAACATTCTAGGTTGACCAAGTAGCTATTTTTACTTTCAATTTATTTTCTTGCTCTTTGTTCAATTATGTGTGCAAAATCTTTCATTAACCAGTGTTAGTGAAATATTTTTCTTTGTGTGCATTAGTGGGATTAGCTAACATCAATTCAATTGACTATTTGTTTCCCTAGTACTTACTAATTTATTAAATTAATTGTAATTATCTTGCTTCAATCCATAGCTTATTATCATCTTTCTTTTCTTCCCTATTTGTTGTACTAGGTAGACCCTATCAACCTTGTATCTTTTCTAGCCCCTGTACACTATGCTAAGTTGACCTCCCATTTCTAAAAATTAGGGACCCTTGAGAAACCCTAAATCCTAATATGAAAATATGACATGTTGAGATCATTTGTAGAATTTGAAGATCATCCACTCTATTGAAGATAAGTTTACTTATTTTTCTTTGATTTAATTTTGTATAAAATTGTTAATAAATTGTCTTCATGTCTTCTAGTTGTAGGGTCTATGGTGTTCTTGCTGATGAATTCATTTCCTAAAGACCTAGCACAAACCCTCAGTTCAAATTTTAAATTAGAAGGAACTAATTGGTGGGAACTTTTTAAATCCATTTTTGGAATTAAGCACGAATGTCATGTTTAAATATTAGTCATTATTTTTTTAAATGAATTAAATGTATCCTAAATATGCTTGGTCCCCTTTATTATTTTCCTTTTTTAATTCCCCATATTTCTAACTAGGTCTAATTTTAGTTTGTAGGGTTCCTTTTAATATTTCCTAACTTAGTCCCTTTGATTTATACCTTAGCCTAATGTTTTAATCCTAAGGCCCCATCATATTTATTAATATGAATGAGACCTTAGCATTAACACCTTAGCTTAAGTATTTTTATGTCACCATGGGTCCTAACTTAAATTCCTCACTTTTCATAGATCTAATGGTTCATTCTTCATCAGAGGGTTTGATCTAACGGAGCAAGGAAGACCCAAGATTTAACTTAAAAATCATGTATCTCATGAGATCCTAAAGTTAATTCTTCCTCACACCTTATAATCCAGTGGTGCAAGGGCCTTGAAAAATCTCAGCCCTTAGCCTACATCCAAAGGTTCTTGCTTCATCATGGGAACTCGATCAAATGGAGTGAGGTACAGTTGAAAGGCTTGCAAGATCAACATGTAGGATCCTTACAATTGAGGATTAAAAGTAAATGGGTCCCACACATTGAATTAAGCCAATAGAATTCAACTACCAAGATTATGATCAGATAGATCTTACTTCATCATGATCTCCAATCTAATAGACTGAGATGAATCTAGAGACCCATGAAGCACCATGAAGCCACCATGTGGTATTCTCCCATTGGAACCTAAGGACATCATTAACTCAAATTTGACATTATCAAAAACATTATTTGACATCCACAAGGTCATCATTGATGTCTATGAGACTGTCCAATTTAAGATCATCTAAATTTTGATTAGGCAAAGAATACATTAAATCATGTCTTTTAAAGGGTCTTTTCAATTATAAGCTTTAATAAAATTAGCTTAAAATGGATTTAACCTAAGTTTTTTGTGTTTATTAATATAGATAAACTTATATTTTGGTCTTTATCCTAAGTCTTTTACATGGTAATGCACTAATTAACCTTTACATATCTTATAGGATACAATGGCTCTCACTTCCTCATGAAGGCCAATTAGATGGCATGGGGATAACCAAGATCCAATGGTCCATGCTTCATCATGGGAAGATGATCTAATGGCATGAAGGCACTAATGACTTTTCAAAGACCCAAAAGTCTACCATGTGTTAAATTCTCATTTAATAAAGGATTGATGTAAGATATAGATCTCAAAATATCATGTGGAGGTGTCAAGTGACAAAACCATAAAGCTCAATACCAAAAGAGCCAATCATAAACAAGGATCCAAATCAATATCAATGGTTTGTGGTCACTCATAGGATCTTCCTTCAGTGGTTTGAAATAAAAGGGGGCATTTTTAAATGCCAATGACTAGTGCTCAAAAGGCATTTATGAAAAATGCCATAAAAGGTCTAGATTAATGCCACATAAATGCCACATAAGTAGAAAAGGATAAAAGAAGAGATCTTGTGTGCTCAAAAATGCAAAGGTATAAAGGAAAAGGTCCAAATAAAATCTCAAGCATGGATGAGCTAAATATTAGATAACTTACTACCATTACATAGCTAAAACCCTAACCCTATATAAAAGAGACCTAAATAAACTTAATTGGTTACAGTCCAATATGAGATAATCTTAATTATGTTTTTGAGTGCAAAAGAGCATCACAAAAATCATTTAAAATATGATGTGAATAATTGATATAATTACAATCCATGATAGCTCAAAAATAGTAGTTAAGAGAAGAGATAGAACTCCATATATCCATAGACATAGACAATGAAGGTAGAATATTCAAAGACACTAAATTAGACACTACATCTCTAAACAATGGAAATAAGAATTAGTATGAACTTTTCTTCACCATAGAAGAGCTAAAACCCATCACCAAGGGGGAGAAAATAATAATCTTGGTTACCAAGAAGCACTATGATATGGTCATAGATCAAATGGCCAACCTTCATTATGCTACTACTAAGCTAGAGGTACTTTACTGTATCGATGTGCTTGCTCCTATTTTTATAGATTATAGGATTGATAATGATTAGATCATCCATGAGAGAAAATCTAAAAGGGTTGCCTATATGTCCCCTCTGGCCTTTTAAAGATTACTATAAACACCTAAATCCTCATGTAAACCTTACCAAAATCAAGAAGTGGACCAACAAAAATGACCTGGATATCATCTTCTAACCATGGTTTCTCTAATGGAACCATGTGTTCAAGGACCTTGAGGGAAGGATCCCAATTATACAATTTAGGGAGGGGATCAAGGTAATCATGACCCTATTAAATAGAGCATTATAATCTCCCTCAACCATATGTAAATAGGACCTGGATCTCTTATGTATATCTTATGGTAGAAGAGAAGTTCACCCCTCCTATTGGAGACTTGATTAACATTCACCTAGGGTGGTAGTTTGTAACCATCAATAGAAAGGATAGAAAATAAATCCTCATGATCTCTTACTTGCTTGATGCCCTACTTTCTTCCATCAACTTCTTAGTCATCAAAAATATGTCTCTTGAGGAAAGAACCACCATATCCCACCACTATTCAAAATTACACATCTTTAAGTATAGGAATCATATGCAATTCATCTATGATTGTGTCTACTTGGCTCTAGTGGAGGCTATTACAAGGTTTCCCATGCCTAGGGTTCATCCATTAATCAATAAATATGTAGAGATGATGAGTGATATCTAGTTCTATCCAAACTACATAGTTATAAGGATTGAGGAAATCATGGCCTTGACCTATAGATTACCCCTCTATATGCCTAAAATGTTTTTAGAATAAGAAATTACCTTCTAACTCAGTAATGGTGTTGATGGAGTTTGAAAAAAGAAGAGGAAGGGACTTCTCCATCCCTTTCCTCTAATCATTGGAAGGACCATGCTATAATATTGGAATCAATTAGAGATCATATCTAAGTATAGGAACTCATTTGGGTTCCAATTAGATGAGATCAAAATTTGGGATCCTAAAAATATAGTAGGCAATCATTTGAAGTCAAAATAGTTGCCTAAGTTAATATATGTACATCAACTCGGTGTCCATGACACCATCTATATCAAGGAAAGTAATTTGGAAAAAGTGTTAAACAAGCTCAAGGGGTACAATATTAAGCTTCAGCATAGGTTAACAATTGATGATAAACTAGCAGGAGAGGTATGGTAGATGCATCCTCTCCAATATCATTTGCTTCTTGGATCTTTCAGGGCACCCTAAGAGTAGCCTTAGTTGGAACAAACACAACCTCAAAGACAAATTAAACAAGGACATGGCAAGGAAAATATGGAAGAGAGACCTACAAAGGGACCCTCATCTTCACACTTGCCATAGAGGCCACCATCTCTAATTAGGTATTTAGACATGATTGCTTTGGAACTAAATGAAATAGTTAAAGGTGTCATTAGAGATCTTGTTAAGGCATATGGAACCAATAAGGAAGAGGAGCAGATTAAATAGGCACACACTCGAGCAGGGGATCCTAGAGAAGAGAAAGGGAAATAAGTTATTCTTGATATATTCCTAGTAGCACCCAGGGAGAAAAGGAAGGTAGAGTTGGCATTGGTCCCTATTGAACCAAAAAGGCCAAGATTGACCCTTACTCATCCCACTAATGAAATTAATCTATTTAGTGAGGAATTCCCCATCCATGGGCCAATCATCCCTAATTGGTTTATCTATGGGAAATTACAAAATATACCCTCTTTTTCCCACTCATGGGCATTAATAACATATATTAACATAGATGTATACAATGACATCAAGCTATGGATTAGATCTATAATGAAGGAAGAAGAAGAAAGAAGGATAGTGGCCACTGTAGGGAAAAAAGTAAGAAAATGGATACTCCTAGAGCATCAAGAATCACATGAATTAAGGTCCTATAACCTCCAAAATTCATAGATCTAGTTACCATGGTTCAATTTAGTTCAAAGATATCTGGATTAGAGAGGGTCATCAGTAGAAAATCCATGGTGGGAGTTGAAGATTTTTCCTTCCAAAAGGTTGAACCTTTTGTAGGTTGAATCTATTTGAAGGACAATAGCTAGATGAAAATAACATCCATGAAGAGGGTGTTGAGAGATTAATTGAGGCCCATTCAGCTCAAGGAAAGGTTGGGATTAGAGGAATGAAGTGGAAGATTCACAATTTGGAAAAAGAGAAGGAAAAATTGGAGACACAGGCAATTTTATCAGTACCTGATGCTATTTTAAACATGTTTGAAGCATCCTTATTTGATATGTTTTATTATGTATAGTTAATTAATTTGAGGCAAGACATATTACACCAACAAAGTAAAGTAGCCAAAGGATTGATAGCAAAATAGTAGGGACCAAGTTAGTGGATCCCATTAGTATATTGATTAAGAATAAGATTTATAAATTCAAAACTACTATCCTATCCCACCTAAATGTTGCTTTGGGGATAGTGGTGGAAAAAATACAAATTCTAAGTACTTGGTCAACAAGGTTGGATAGACTCCTTAGGGATGATGAAGAGCTGATGACCTAGACCAAGTAACTACTTGGAACCATATTGGCTAACACTACCAAGACCACTACCTTAGGAATTTTTAATGATGCAAAGTATAAATGTAAAGTCACTTTGGTAAAGAAATGAATCAAAAAAAAAAAAACTTGGGTTAATTTGGTAGAGATAATAGCAAAATATTAGGCATGATCTTCATAGTTGAGGACAAGATAGTAGAGGCTAGGAGCGTTAAGGAAGTTATGGCAAAGAATGCTCGATACTTTGATGATTTAGTTGATCATGAAGATGTCTACTTTATAAATCCTCTTTTAGATTTGAAAATAATTAGGTAACAACATCAAAAGGTTATGGAACTTCTAAATTATCAATAAGGGTGTCCTAAAGCAATGGGCCCACCCACTAGTTAACATTCCTTTTGTAAAATAATGTAATATTTTAAAATAGGGAATATTCTTTTTTAAGGCATATGCTAGTCTATTAGCATATTGCTTCTAGGTTAGTCTAGTTGTAAAACACAAGTGTATTCTAGAACTCTCTAAGGAAGTACAATTGTCATTATCTTTTGTATAGTTGTATCTCATAACTAACTGGTGTGCTACCTTATCTTTCTATAAAAGTTAGTACTACCATGCTCCTAAGGGAGAGAAATTTTGAGAAATTTTGTATACTTCAACCAATTAATGCAATCAAGGAATTTTACAAAGATTATCCAGATTGAATGTGTCAATTATTAACATAGCTTCTTCTCTTAATTGTTTATTCTAGTGATTAAGTTTGAATAGTTTTCTTTGAATTATAAATGTTCATTTGTGATATAGGGTTTATAGTGTGTTCTTGTGCTAAATTAGTTAAAGGATCCTAGATTTGATTCATTTTATTTATTATATATTCAGATTTTCTAATGTTATTGAGTCTGGTAATAAACCTTTAAAGTGAAATCTAGTTCTTGTGTAATTTCATATCATCCTTAGGAATATGCCTAATGTGTGGTGAAATTTGAACTTTGCTATTTTGCATCATATAGTAGATAAATGTAGGTTTAGTTGTAATATGAACTTTTTCATGATATTTGAGTTCAATATTAGTAATCACTTGCTTCTTTTCTACTTTACCCTTCTCTTTTCTCCTTTTTTACACCATATCACTATAGCTTAGATTTCATTATAAATATTCATATAGACTAGTTTGTAGCTTAAATAAGGCCATAATTCACTAAGTATTAACATAATGTAGGTTTAGTTGTAATATGAACTTTTTCATGATATTTGAGTTCAATATTAGTAATCACTTGCTTCTTTTCTACTTTACCCTTCTCTTTTCTCCTTTTTTACACCATATCACTATAGCTTAGATTTCATTATAAATATTCATATAGACTAGTTTTTAGCTTAAATAAGGCCATAATTCACTAAGTATTAACATAGTCCTCTAAAATTCATAAATAATGGACCATGATGGCTCCCAATCATCACTTATTATAATTTTTTTGGAACACTCATACATACCTCTACAAATATTTCACCACAAATGACATCAAGTTGCCACAACCTATTACTCATGCTTTTAATTCTTAGAATCTAAAATGATAAGTGTTATTTGAACACTAAGAACCCTTATGGTACATCTAGAGGCATCAATAGGAGCAATATTTTTCTAGCACTAGAAGGAGGGCCAACTTTGTGAAGTGGTTGGATCTTTATCCATTTTGGTGTTTTTTGGTCTATGATTGATGATATCTTTACAACTTTGAGTAAGTATTCACTTATAAGTGTAAATATCATCAATATTTGTGGTGTCTAACCCATCTTTGTGATTCCTTTAGACATATATTAAAGTTCTTTGATGTTTGATGCTTGGTTTTGGTAAATTTAGCTTAAAGTTTGAAAATCCATAGTATTTGAGGCTAAGATGGTTTGTTTTGATCAAAGATTAGCATATCATTCATATATTTGAGTTTATTTGAGCTTAGACTTGTAAATATAGATCATATTAGCATAAATGGGCACATATTTGAGTTATCTTAGGCAAATATTAACATCCTTTATTGTTCTTTATGAAATCTTTGTAAAGTGAGCTTAATGTGTAGGTTTAATCCTAGTTCTTTATAAAGATTATCCTGATAATCATATTTCAAATAGGATCTTAAATCTTCAAGTTGGAATTGCTAAGGATTTAAAATAGATCAAAATTAGAGACAAGGGAACCTTTGCTTGAAATTGAGGTTCACAAAAAGGCCAAGCATGATAAAGGTAGATGCAAGAGATCCAAATCTTTGACAACTTCACCTCTTCAAGGTACCTTTGCCTTCTACCATTGTTTAGGTATGGATTAATTGGGAAAATATTCAATCAATGTGTCAGGTGTAGTACATGATCTCCCATGTAACCCTAAGAAGTATTTCCCTACATTTAGTCCAACTAGTATAGTGACTACTGGAGAGCACATAAAATCTTTTAATTCTACTTTAATATTACTAAATGTTGTGCATGAAGATGTAGCATGCAATTTATTTCATTTTACCTTTAAGGATGATACTTATGAATGGTTTTTTAACTTTCTTGATAGTTATATCACTAGTTGGGATGGTTTCACCAATGTGTTCATAGATCAATTTGGTAAGATTATCAGTCCTTGTGTTATTACCATCAATTCACCACCATTAAAAGAGATGCAAATGAACCCATAAGGTTATTTAATGCTAGATTTTAGAAAATGTATAGTAGGACCATAGAACCCTATAATCCTGATGATGTCTTAGCTTTAAAAATCTATAAGGATGTAGTATATCCTATGACCTATATGTTCTTAAAAAGGTCTTAGCCAACTATAACTTCATTAACTAGGGCCTATTCTGAGGTAGTAAACATCAATGACCAAGTGAAGCCCTATGGACAAATGAACTATTTTATTCCAAACATTAACCTACATATACCCACTCTAAACATCTTTCCAAATAACAACTAAAATATCCCATCTTTAAATTAACTTCCAAACCTCAACCAATTACCTTTGAGTCATGTTGCTTCCAATCAGAACCTTGGATTTTTGAGTCATCATGACACTAATGTACTTAATTAAAATGATAAAAGAGATTTATTACTAACTTCTATTGATAACAATAAATAGGTGTATAATTCAAAAACTCCTAAAAATGAGAATGAGTCTATACCAAAAATGGTCCAAAAGTTGAGCACAAATTTCTTTTAACTACAAAAACAAGTTGGAAATACTACAAAAAGATCTAGTAGTAACTTCTCATTTCAAAGGTTTAATAGGCCAAAAAATAGATTTTAGAATGATATATTTCATAATAATAGGAAAAATGAACTATCTTTTAAAGAGAAGACTATGGACATTAACCTTATTGATATTACATTACCTAATTATTGTAGACTGCATTACATAACCAAGCATGGTGAAATTGACTACATTTGGTTTTTTAAGGCTTTTGAGGCTTTCCAAGAAGAATTAGATACATTTAAAGAGGTACCTAAGAATGATAATGGTGTAGGTACCTTTGGATCCAAACCATCTGATCAAGCCTTCATGGTGGAGACTTTTATCTTCCCCTTTCAAGAGGAGAATGAACCTAATGAGATCCATAAAGAGATCTAATCCTTCCAAAAATTATTGAAGAAGAGTTATCCCTTGAGGAATAGAGATAAAAGGTATCCCTTGACTACCTCAACACCTCCAAATAACTTTAAAAGTCCTCTAGACACTTCTTCAAGCAACAATCTTGAGCCATCTAAAGGGATTGCTCCTAAACCTAATATTGATATTACTATTTCTTCTAATAAAACTAGATATAATATGGTTAAGGATATGAAGAAGATAAAATATAATATTACATTGCATGAAATGACATAGATCATAGAGTAAAGGGAGCTTTTTCTAGAGTCTTTGTCAAAAAAGACCAACAAGCAATCCAAGGCTAACCATGCCAATGTGACTATGCATAAAGCCAAGGCTAAATCTCCCCCTTTTCTACTCACTATTAGGATGTTTGGTAAGAATTTGCATAATTTTTTACTATATTTATGCATCTACCAACATCATGACAACAAGTATATGCAAACAACTTGGTTTGACCTCTATTAAGTCTGATAGGGTTGTTACCCAATTAGCCAAGTCTAGGGTTAAAGTGGTTGGGAAGTTATTAAATGTTTATATGCAATTAGCCTTTAAACCAAGGGTTTAGTAGTTTATTGATATATATGTTTTTTACATTCTTGATGTATATGGGATCTTGTTAATTATGGAAATTACCGAGTATTTGAATGGTTACATTCTACTAACTACTCACATTTGTGGCTACCTTAGAAGGGAGTTCCAAATCAAATTAGGGTTGAGAGATAGCCAAAGATGAAACACGTGATCACTAAGTAAAATTTTATGAATGAGAGGGTGAAAATTATTAAATTATACTTATGGGTTTTCACCCTAGAGTGTGCAGAGGTATATGATCATAAAAGTACTCATGTTGTTTCGAGATTGCATAAGTTACATTTTGATGGTGCTAGGTGTAAAGATGGATCTAGGGTTGGTGTTGTCATAACTAATCCTAGTGGAAAGTAATATCATGCATCCTATAGACATAAATTCATTTTAAATAAAAATCTTACTGAATATGAGGCCCTTACCCTAGGCTTACAATTTGATGTCAAGAACAAAGTTAGAGAATCGCTAGTTTATGGTTATTTTGAGCTAATAGTTAACCAGATGAGAAATAAATACTAGTGCAAAGTCTCATACCTTAATATGAATAATTTTAAGGCATATCATTGAGTATTTTTATGCCTTTAACATTATCTCCATCCCTATAAAATAGAACCAAGCTATTGATGAGTTGGTATCTATTGTAACCAACCTCATGCCCTAAAAAAACTCACCTAACTTCAATATTGAGCTAATACCTTGCCCTTCAGTCCCTGATAATGTCAACCATTTTCAAGTATTTAATTATGATAAAAAATATTTGATTTCATGACAAATTATAGAGTATTTTAGGCTCACATCATTGATGAGATGGATGAAAGTACAATTTAAGAAGGTAAGTTTGATGGACATGTCATTCAGTTGAATGACAATAAAATCCCCAAAGGCATGATTACCTTAGAAAGGATATTTGATTAGAAAAAATTGGATAAGGTACTAAATATTCCCAAGGTAAGTGGGAAAGACTACAATGTAATGGATCTTGGTCCCCAAAATCAACCCCAGCTAGTAAACATGGGAAAAACCTATACCAATATTGAGAATAAGAAGGCCAAAGAGATGTTAACTAAATATAAGGATGTCATAGCATGGTCCTATTATGACTTAAATATCTTTGATACAAGATTATTCACCCATAATATACCCCTTGAAAACACTATAAACCATTCAAACAAAAGTAGAGCCCTATAAACCTTATCCTAGAACCAATGATCTTTAAAGAGGTCAAGAGACTACTAGATGTCAAGATAGTATTTCCCATTAGACATTCTACTTGGGTGGCTAATTTAGTGTTAGTAATGAAGAATAATGGTGAGATTATACAATGTATTAACTTCAAGAACTTGAACAAAACATCTAAAAAGGACAACTATCCTCTTCCTTCTCTAGACTAAGTTATACAAGTTATTTTAGATTTAGCTATGATGTTTTTTATTGATGGATTTTTAGGTTACAACCAGGTGTTGGTTGACAAAGAGGATATGATGAAAACAACCTTCACAACCAAATGAGGAAGCTTTGCTTACAAGAGATTCTTTTGGTCTAATCAACATAGGAGCTACTTTTTAAAGGGCTATGGACCATGCCTTCTAGGGCCTAATTGGTAAGTGTATTATTATATATATGGATGATCTAACATTTTTTTTATAAAAAAAATGGAATATCACTTTATGCACTTACAAAAAGTTTTTGATAGATGTAGAAGGTATGAGATCTCCTCAAACCCTAACAAGAGTATCTTTTGTATTACAAAAGGATAATTATTAGGTCATGTCATAACCAAATATGGGATCTCTATAGATCCTAAAAGAGTGGAGGCCATATCTAGAATAGAGCCTCCAAATAGTAGAAAATAGCTAAAGCCATTTTTTGGTAAGATAAACTTTGTAAGAAGGTTTATTTTTGGCTTTATAGATATTATCAAGCCATTAAATGACAAGCTTAAGAAGGATTCCAAGGTCACATGGAATGAAGAATATAGGAAGCAATTTATTGATATTAAGTAGGCCATTAGCCAAGCTCCAGTCCTTATAAGTTTTGGCTTTTCAAGGGACTTATAATTCTAATCTTTTGTATTTGACCATACTATGGATGTTGTATTAACTTAGAATATTTACGGGTGTGATCACCCAATAGATTTTATAAGTAAGAACTTTAAGAATGTTGAGTTGAATTTTTCATTGATTGATAAGTAAGCATATGCATTAGTCAAGGTAGTAAATAAATTTAGGCATTATATCCTTATAAATAAGGTGCATTCTATCTTACCTGACCCTACCACCAAGCTTATGTTAAGCTATAATGTGATGGGAGAATGTAGAGGTAAGTGGATGTCAATTTTACAAGAGTATGACTTAAAAATGAAAAAATTAAAACTGGTAAGGTGATAAGGTCTGATCCAGATGATTACTAATACCAACCCTAGGCTAAGAATTTTGTAAGTGGATTAGTAGAACTTCCAAGCTAGTGAATGGTATGATTCAATCATACATTTACTAATTAATGGTACTTGTCTTGTAAGGTTGACTAGGGGGTAAAAGAGGGACCTAAAACTGAAGGCAACCCATTATCTAATCAATAATGGGGTATTATATAGAAGAAACATTGAAGGAATCTACCTAATATGTGTTTCACAAGAAGAAGGAACCCAAATCATGAGCACCTTCCATGAAAAGCTAAGCAGTGGACATCCATCTAGGAGAATTGTAACCCACAAGATTCTTAGAGATGGTTATTATTGGCCAATTAGTTTTAAGGATGTTTAAAAACATGTAAGAAATGTCACTCATGTCAAATTTTTATCACCAATGAACCAAAGGTAGCAATGCCTTTACAACCAATCATGATTGATAAACCATTTACTCAATGGGGGTTAGACTTTATTAGGGTGATCAACCCTAATTCATCTAAAGGTCACAATTATGTCATGACTTCCATAGACTATTTCACAAGGTGGACTAAATATATAGCCACCAAACAATGTATGACTGATGAAGAGATCAACTTATTGGAGGAGAACATATGTACTAGGTTTGGAACTCTAGTCTCTCTAGTATGTGACAACGGATATGCATTTATATGTATAGATATGATTGAATGGGATTACAATAATGTAATTTCTCTCAAATTTACATCTAATCATTATCCCCAAGGGAATGGAGTCTCTGAGTCTACAAAAAAAAACTTAATGAAGGTAATCAAAAAGTCTACTATAGACAAGCCTAAGACTTGGCATAAGCTTCTTAAATTTGCACTATGGGATAATAGAATAAGGATCTAACAAGCCTTAAGGGCCTCACCATTTCTATTGGTGTATGTATAAAAGCCCATCTTTCCTATCACTCTCAAGTTACTTACATATAGGTTTATGCAAGAGTAAATGGAAGAAAGCCAAGAACTTGATAATTCAAGATTGTTGGGCATCATTCAGATGGAGAATGCAAGGGAGAAAGCCTTTGCTAATTCTAGCAGACAGCAGACCATAATGAAAAGGTGGTTTGAAAAAAGGTCAAAGGTAAAGGTATTAAAAAAAGGAGACTTGTTCTTCTTTTGGGACAAATCATCTAAAAGAAAAGGGAAGCATGTAAAATTCACACCCTTATGGATTGGTCCTTATCAAATAGAAGAGACACATGGGAATAATACCTTCAAGCTAAGAGACATTCAAGAAGTAGAATTCACATTGCCCACTAATGGGTAATATCTCAAGCACTAATTTATTTTTGCTCCACTAGGGGTTTTCATGGAATAAGCTCTATAAGATCATTAGTTTTAGTTTAAGTAGGCTAGTTAGTTTCTTTCAAGTACTTTCCTTCCTGTCCCTTTTTTGTATGTGAGCATGTGTATATTTACTTATTTCCCTTTTATTCCCTATTTTGTTGATTTTTGTCATGTGTTTGTTTCTTGTTACTTGGTTATTTATTTTTAAAAAGTTGTTTTGAACAATTTTAAGCTTAAAGTTAGGCAATTTGATTGAAAATTCCCAAAGTTAAAGAATGTAGGTATGAACCTAATAGATATGCTGACCATGGTTTTGGAATGTAAGACTAGTGTTGTAATTTGAAGAAACTAGTAAAGACTAATGGAAGACGCCAATCATTCCATTAGAACTTAAGCATTGTCTTGACCTCAAATTTATTTTAAAAATATTTGAAGTTTCCCATTAGGCTTAAGCACAAATGTCACATTTAAAGCTTAGTCATGTTTTTTAACATGACTTAAACTTATCCTAAATATTCTTGGTCCCGTTTATTATTTTTCCCTTTTTAATTCCTCATATTTCTAACTAGGTCTAATGTCAGTTTGTAGGGTCCCTTTTAATAGTTCCTAACTTAGTCCCTTTGATTTATACTTTAGCCTAAAGTTTTAATCCTAAAGCCCATATTATTTATTAATATGAATGATACCTTAGCCTTAACATCTTAGCCTAAGTTTTTTTATGTCACCATGAGTCCTAACTTAAATTCCTCATTTTTCATAGATCCAACGACTCATGCTTCATCATGGGCCTTGATCCAACATAGTGGAAGACCCAAGCTTTAACTTAAAAAGAATGTATATCATGAGATCATATAGTTCACACTTCTCACACCTTATGATCCAATAGTGTGAGGGCCCCAACAAAGTTGACCCCTTAACCTACATCTAATGGTTGTTGATTCATCATGAAAACCTAATAAAATGGAATGAGGCACAATTGAAAGGTTAAAAGGATCATGAAAGGGCCATGAGATCAACATGTGACATATTTACACTCAAGGATTAAAAAAAATGGGTCCCACACATTGAATTAATATAATATCATGAAACTACTAGGATCATGATTGAATGGCTCTCATTTCATCATGATCTCTAATTAGATGGAGTGAGATGAATCCAAAGACCCAATAAGTGTCATGAAGCCACCACGTGGCATTCTCCCATTGGAACCCAGAGACTTCATAAGCTTAAATTTTGTGTTCTCATAAATGTTATTTGATGTTTACAAGGTCATCATTGATGCCTATAAGACTATCAAATTCAAGCTCATCTAACTTTTGATAGGCAAAGAATGCATTAAATTATGTCTTTCTAAGGGTTATTTAGATTATATGCTTTAATGAACTTAGTTTAAAAGGGCTTTAACCTAAGTTTTTCATGTTTATTAATATGGATAAACTTAGATTTTAGCCTTTATCCTAAGTCCTTTACATGGATATGCACTAAGTAACCTCACATATCTTATAGGATCCAATGGCTCTCACTTCCTCACAAATCCCAATCAGATGGGGTGAGGATAGCTAGGATCCAATGGTCCATGCTTCATCATGAGAAGATGATCCAATGGTGTGAAGGTGATGATGAATTTTAAAAGACACATGAGTCTTCCATGTGGAAAATTCTCATTCAATAAAGGATGGACATAGGATACAAAGCTCAAGAAAGCCTATGAAGGTGCCAAGTGACACAACCACAAGGTTTAATACCAAAATATCCAATCATAAGGACCCAAATCAAGATCAATAGATCATGTTCACTCACAAGATCTTCATCCAGTGGTGAAAAATAAAAGGGGGCATTTTTAAATTCCAATGGCTAGTACTCAAAAGGCGTTTATGAAAAATGTTATGAAAGGTCCAAATCAATGCCACATAAGCACCACACAAGTAGAAAATTATAAAAGAGGATATATTGTGTGATAAAAAGTGTAAAGGTATAAAGTAAAAAGTATAAATCAAATCCCAAGCATGTATGAGCTAAATGTTAGATGAGCTACTACCATTAAAACTCTAAAATCCTAACCCTACATAAAAAAGACAAACAAACTCAATTGGTTATAGTCCAATTTGAGAGAAGCTTAATTATGTTTTTAAGTGAAAAATATCATCACAAATATCAATTGAATTCCACTTTGAATAATTTGTATAAGTAGAAGCCATGGTAGCTCATAGACAACAACTAAGAGAAGAGACAAAGCTTTATCTATCCACAAATAGTGAAGCGAAAATATTCAAGGACACCGAATTAGACATTATAGACCTAAAAAATATAAACAAGAATTGGTTTAAACTCTTCACCATAGAATATTTGAAACCCATCACTAAGGAGGAGTAAAGAATTACTATGGTTAATAAGAAGCACTATGACCTAGTCATAGTTCAAATGGTCAGCCTTCATTATGTTGCTACCAAGCTAGAGGTACTTCATTGTATTGATGTGTTTGATCCTATTTAAATAGATTATAGGATTTACAATGACTAGATCATCCATGAGAGAACATCTAAAATGGTTTCCTACATTTCCGCTTTGGCCTTTGAAAGATAATATAAACTTGTAAATCCCCATGTAGACCTACCCAAAATCAAGGAGTAGACCAAAACAAATGACCAAGATACCATCATTTGACCATGGTTGATACAAGGGAACCATGTGTTGATGGACCTTGAGGGAAGGATCCTAATTATACAATTCAAGGAAGGGATCAAGGTAATTATGAACCTGTTAAATAGAGCATTAAGAGCCCCCTTAACTACATATGTAAATAAGACCTGGGTCTCTTATGTATATTTAATGGTAGAAGAGAAGATCACCCCTCCTATTGGAGACTTGATTAACATTCATCTAAGGTGCAAATTTTAAACCATCAAGAAAAAGGCTAATATACAATTCTTCATGATGTATTACTTGCTTTGATCAACTTCCTAGTCATCAAAAACTAGTCTCCTAAGGGTAGAACCACCATAGCCCACCACTATTCAAAATTACACATATTCAAGTATAGAAACCATATGCAATTCATCTATGACTATGCCTACCTAGTTATGATGGATTATATTATAGGGTTTCCCACACCTAGGGTTCATCCATTGATCAAGAAATATGTAAAGATGATGGGTAATATTTGGTTCTATCTAGACTACATAGTTATCAAGATTGAGGCAATCATGTCCTCACCCTACATATTACTTATCTATGTGCCTATCAAGTTGGTAGAATGAGAAATTTCATCTCAACTCATAAATGGTATTGATGGAGTTTACAAAGAGAAGAGGAAGGGCCTTCTCAATCCCTTTCCTCTGATTATTGGAAGGATCGTGTTATAGGATTGGAAGTAGGTAGAGATCATGTTCATGAATAGGGACTCATTTGGGTTCTAATTACATGAGCTAAAAATGTGGGATCCCAAAAACATAGTAGGTGAATATTTGAATTCAAAATAGCTATCCAAGTTAGTATATGTGTATCAACTCGGTGTCTATGACACCATCTATATCAAGGTAAGTAACATTGAAGATGTGTTGAATAGGCTCAAAGGGTATAATATTAAGCTTGAGCATAGGTTAAAAAGTGATGAGAAACTAGTAGGAGAGGTATGGTAGATGCATCCTCTCCAATATAATTTTATTCTTGGATATTTTAAAATACCCCAAGAGTAACCTTAGTTAGAATAACCACAACCTCAAAGACAAATTGAACAAGGACATGGCAAGGAAAAGCTAGAAGAGAGACCTACAAAGGGAATCTCATCTTCACAATTGCCACAAAGGCCACCATCTCTAATTGATTATTTAGCCATGATTGCCTTTGAACTAGATGAAATGGTTAAAAGTGCCATTAGAGATCTTGTTAAGGCATATAACACCAACAAGGAAGAGGAGAAGATTAAAGAGGCACAAGCCCAAGTAGGGTAGCCTGGAGAAGAGAAAGGGAAAGAAGTTATTCTTGATATAGTCCCAATATCACCTAGGGATAAAAGGAAGGTAGAGTTAGCATTGGTCCCTATTGAACCAAAAAGGCCAAGATTGACCCTTACTCACCCCACCAGTGAAATTAATTTGTTCAGTGAGGAATTCCCTATCCATGAGCCAATCATCCCTAATTGTTTTATCTATGGGAAATTATATAATATCCCCTCTTTTTACCACTCATTGGCATTGAAAAAAGCTATTAACATAGATGTACATGATATGTCAAGCCATGGATTAGGGTTATAATGAAGGAAGAAGAAGAAAGAAGGATAGTGGCCATTGTATGGCCAAAAAGTAAGAAAATAGATGCTCTTAGAGAATCAAGAAGCATAGGAATTAAGGTCCCATAACCTATAAAATTTAGAGAGCCAATTAACATGGTGCAATTTAATCTAGAGATAACTGGAATAGAGAGGATCACCACTAAAAAATCCATGGTGGGAGCTAAAGAGTTCCCTTCCCTAAGGTTGAACCTTTTGTAGGTTTGACTCAACTTGAAGGACAATATATATGTGAACATCCCATCCATGAAGAGGAAGTTGAGAGCTTAATTGAGGCCTAGTCAGCTCAAGTAAAGGTTGGGATTTAAGGAATGAATTAGATGATTCATAATTTGGAAAAGGAGAAGGAAAACCTAGAGACACATGTCATTCTATCAATGGTTGATGCTATATTAGACATGTTTGAAGCATCCTTCTTTGATATGTTTAATTATCTATAGTCAATGAAGTTGAGGCAAGATGCATTACACC
The DNA here is from genome assembly GCA_037957365.1 of Torreya grandis. NCBI lineage: Eukaryota > Viridiplantae > Streptophyta > Pinopsida > Cupressales > Taxaceae > Torreya > Torreya grandis. Next base: position 4,868,724 of record JARHVA010000595.1, on the reverse strand, counting down.
AACAAAGTGAAGTAGCCAAAGGACTGATAGTAGAATGGTAGGAGGTAGAGACTAAGTTAAGGGATCTCATCAATATATTGATTAGGAACAAAATTACTAAATTCAAAAGTACTAGCCTATCCCACATAAATGATACTTTTGGGATAGTGGTGGACAAAATACAAAGTCTAAGTACTTGGTTAGTAGGATTGGATAGACTCCTTAAGGATGAAAAAGAGTTGATTGCCTAGACCAAGCAACTTCTTGGCACCATATTGGCTAACCTTGCCAAGACCACTACCTTGGGAATTATTGATGATGTAGAGTATAAACATAGGGTCACTTTGGTAATGCAATCAATCAAAATCAAGATCTAGGGTCAGTCTAATAGAGACAATAGCAAAATCTTAGGCATGATCTTCAAAATTAAGGAGAAGATAACAAAGGCCAAGAGAATTAAGGAAGATATGGATAGGAATGACAAGGAATTTTATGATTTATATAATCATGAATATTTCTACTTCCAAATCCTCTTGTAGATTTGGAACTGATTAGATAAAAATATCAAAATCCTATAAAACTTCTACAAGATCAATAGGGGAGTCCTAAAGCAATGGGCACACCCACTAGTTAATATTCCTTTTATAAAACATTGTAATATTTAAAAATATGTAATATTATTTTGTAATACATATGCTAGTATGTTGTCATATTTCTTCTAATTTAGTCTATTTTTAATAGATAAGTGTATTCTAGAACTCTTTGAGGAAGGATAGTTGTCCTTATCTTTTGTATAGTTGTATCTTGTAACTTACTGGTGTGTTGCCTTATCTTTATATAAAAGGTATTACTACCATGTTCCTAAGGGAGAGAAAATTTGAAAAAAATTGTATACTTTTATAAATTAATGCAATAAAGGAATTCTACAAATATTGTCTAGATTGAATGTGTCAATTGTTAGCATAGCTTCTTCTCTCAATTGTTGATTCGAGTGCTTAAGTTTGAATAGTTTTGTTTGAATTTTGAATTTGAATTTGTGATATAGGGATTATAATTTATGATTGTAATAAATTATTTAAGGGATCTTATATTTAATTTGTTTTATTTGTTTTATATTTATATGTGATAATGTTATTTGAGTCTAGTAATAAACCTTTAAAGTGAAATCTAGTTCTTATTTTTATAATTTCATATCATCCTTAGGAATGTACCTAGTGTGTGGTGAAATTTGAGATTTGATATTTTGCATCATATACTGGTTAAATTTAGTTTCAATTGTTATTGTAACTTTGTCATGATATTTGAGTTCAAGATCAGCAATCATTTATTTCTTTTTTGCCTTACCCTTCTCTTTGTTCCTTTTTTACCACAGATCATTGTAGCTTGGATTTCATTATAAATATTCATATAGATTATTTTTTAGCTTAAATAGGGCCATAATTAATTTATTATTAACATATATCCTTTATAATTCATAAATATATAATGGACCATGATGGCTCTCAACCATCACTTATAAATTTTGTGGAACACTCATACATACCTTTGTAGCTTTTTCACCATAAGTGACATCAAGTTGAAAAAACCTACTAATCGTGATTTAAATTATTAAAATTATAGAATTATAAATTCTCTTTAAACACTAAGAACCCCTATGGTACATCTAGAGGCATCAATAATTATCAACTTTCTTTTCTTCCCTATCTATAGTACTATGTTGACCCTGTCGACCCTATATCTTTTCCAACCCCTTACACCATGTTAGGTCAACCTAGTTGGCATAGTATTGTTTAAAACACCTTTACCTCTTTTTTCCACTCATTATTCACTAAACTAGGTTGATCCTATGGACTCTATATAGTTTTATAGTCCTTGTTTTGCACTAGGTTAACCAGGTCAACCTAGTACCATTTCAATCACCTTTTGATTTTTCACTTTATCATCTTGCTTCTCTTTATTTCATCATGGATTTTATATTTTGTGATAACACTAAATTTTATTCAATAAACATGATGGAATTCACCAATCCTAATAGATTATCCCATAGAAAAAGTAGGGTTATTTTTGGTAATGCTAGTAATGTTCATATTATAACCCACATGATGAACTATGGGACCCCTCCTCATACTCCTCTACAACAAAACCCTCCTCTTCTCTTATAGTATCAATGTGAGTTAGAGTATACTCCTAAAATTATTTTCTTTATCATCGAATTCCCTCAACATAGAGGGAAGGATACTTCCACCATATATAACATCATGATTAGTCATCAAGTTGAAGAACCTCATTCTCCTACTCCCACTTTCTCAACCAGATTTGGGGGTATCAATTTCTTTTCTTCTCAACCTCTTCCTTCAATATTGACTCTTTATTCCATGACAACTTATTTAACTTATTATGCTTCCATGCCTATTATCTCAACTAACATGGTAGGTTCTACATCTAGTGGGCCTCTCATAAGATCCACTAGCCTTAATAATTTCACGAGTTTATCATTTGATGCCTAAGACACTCATGTTTATAGTGCTTCTTCCTCTAAACCATTTACTAGTCCATCTTTTGTTTCACAAGAGAATTTTTCCACTAGTTCTTGAAATTCTAATAGCTCTTCTCAAACTCATATCAATGTTAATAGTAGTACCCAATCCACTAACACCAACACAAATACCAATACTACTTCTAACAACACTAATCAAACTCATCAAATATTGTTGCAAACTACCAATCAAATGAACACATTCCAATCTCATAATATGAATCAAATGATGCAAATGCAAAACCACATTCTTAATCTTAAATTCAATCCTCAACCAATGACTTGGTATACACATAACCAAAGTGTTCCTCCTCCCCCTCTTCAAAAATATTAAGGTAATCTCATTACTCAACCTCTATTATTCAAAAAAATTGTTAATAATTTACAAAATGAACCTCCTACTACCCAAATTTCTAACATTGACATTGGAAGTATAACACCTACAACTTATTACAATGGATCAACTGATCCTACCCTTCACCTCAAGAAATTTGGAAATATTTACAAGGATTGGGTCAAGTTAAATACCTTTAAATATACCAAAATATTATCCAAAACCCTCATAGGTGATGCCTTGGATTGGTATAATCAACTTTGAACACACTCTATCACTAGTTTGGAAGACTTAGTAAATGCTTTAGTTCAAGAATTTCAAACAAGTGATCTTTCTGAGAATACTTTGGCCCATTTCATCAATTGCAAACAAAATGAAAATGAAAATGCCCATGCCTTTATTAAGTGATGAAAGACTTTGTCAAATAGATATGAACATAACATGGTGGATGAAAATCTCTTTCATCTCTTTACAAATGATTTATTTCCTAAATTACAATAACAAGTTTATACCTTTTCTCCATGTAACTTGGAGGAAGTTGTTGATCAAGCCAAAATAAAATATTTCCTCATGCATCAATTTGAGCTAATCCAACCTTTTGTGGGTCCTCTCCTATTATTAAAGAGCAAAAACCATAATATTACCAATGATGGTGTTACCAATTCATATGATGCCATTCACAATGGTTAATTTTTCATTCTTACTCCTTTGGAACCAACTCCTTCTCAGCAAAACACTAATCCTCATTTATCATTAAATAACATTAATGTCCATAAAAATTTATCCTTGATTGAATTGATTAAACATCTACCCATGCCTCATTAATTATAACTTGAACCTACTTGACTTATGAAATCATGGTATGATCCTAATAAGTTTTTTTGTTTTCATGATAGCTGGGGCCACTCTCACAAGACTTATAGATAGCTCCATAATTTAGAAATGGGTTTTTTTCTTGACCTAAATTTTGATCATGATTCTATTATCCATAAGCATCAACAAGATTATGAGATTTAATTTAAAGACTATAAATCACTTGATAAAAATCACACCTTAAATTAAAAAATGCTCATTTAGCTATCTATAAAGACCCCTTACCTAATCATCAACTAATCCAAGAAAGTCAAGATATGCCCACTTCTACCAATAATGCAAAAAGTCTTATTAAAACAAATTTTGAAGATAATGTGGTTAGCATGACCAATATGTGAAGAGTGGTGGCTTTCATTGATACACAACCTATCTACACTTCTCATTCCCATAATACATATTATGTTATCTAGGATTTTTCTCCAACTCATTTAAATGAGTTGGGGCAAGAAGATCTTATTTCTTTTGATGATCTGATTTATGATTCTTCCTTAGATGAAACATCCCATGCTATTTATACTTCTTTCCCATCATCTTCCAATACTACTAATAATCCAATCTCTACTAACAATTTGTATTCCATACTTCAAGATCAATCTAAACCAACTACTTCATCCTCAAACTATTTACAACCTTCTTCTCAACCTTCTCATTCTTATCAACATAAATTTCAATTCTATTTGAATCCACCTTCCAAAGACCTTATTAATCATTATGCACCTATATCTATCAATATTCTTATGGATTATGATGAGTGGGATCCCATTTTAGAACTTACTAATCTTCCATCCTAGATATCTTTTCTTGAACTCATGAAGACATCTCTACATCATAAAAACTATCTCATGCAACTCTTATACATGATGAATATCCCTCCCCCTCCTCTATTAGGATGGGAAGTTACTTTATCTGGATCTAAGGATAGTATCTTAAATCAATGTGAATAGATGTCCATTAACGTGGATGAAACTATAGACACTTCTCTTTCTTTATGATTTCCTATCACTTTTATGATTCTAACAAGATTATACTTCATGCAGATGATCCTCCATTATTTATTAGCATCTAAATTAGTGATATCCAATTTAAAATATCCTTGATCAATGAGGGTTTTTACACTTGTGTTGCTTCCCTTGATTTCATTAAGACTCTTAGGTATTCCAAATGTAATCTCAAGTCCAATCATAACACATGTTAAGGATACGATAGAAGTCAACTGTCTCCTTTAAGGTGTGTGTGGATTCCCATTACTATCCCACCTATCACCATTCATATGAAGGTTATGATATTTAACTTTACCCTTTTGTATAACATCTTACTTGGTAGGTTTTGGACTCATTTTATGTGAGTTATTGCATCTTCTACTTGCTAATGCATAAAATTTCCTTACAATGGAGCCATTTCCCTTAAAATTTTGAATAATTCCAATATTGTGTTATCTTCAAGATTCTTACTCTTGAACCTTTTCCCAAATTTCCATTCCATTAGTAACAACATCTCAAATTTTCTATCAACTCAACCAGAGGTTACAATAGGCATCCTAAGCTCATTGGTAACATTCATCCCAACCTTTTAGATTTTGATGATGATGATCCTAGAAAGATTAAATCAAAGATAAAAATTTTTGATATCTCACCTCATCTCATAGATTCCTGCTTCATTATAACCTCATTATCATGAGCCTCCTTATGATGACATTCATGTAGTCTTAACTAAGACAAGGCACTCTATTTACTAAGTTTCCTCTGATGACAAGGTTATCCTGACCTATGTCATCAATCTTCATGCTTCAGATTATGATGATGTCTATTATTTAGATGATCCTATTTTAGGGGGACTTGTATAGGCCCATGATGCTAAGATTATTCATTCCTGATCTTCTTTACTTAAGTCTTTTCATGCATCTCATCATTATCTTTCATTTATATTTCTTGATTCTTACATTTTCCCTCCTTATTGTAAGGTAGATATGGTGCTGATACCTCCAATTTTTGAGGAGCCACTTAGGACCATGCTCTTATATTATGCTATGACTAGACCTTATCACTTTGATACACCTAGGGTACTCCTCCTTAGACCTTTTACAAATAACACCCCTTCTTTATTAGGGCCAACTATAGTTAAGCCTATTCCTTTTTCCACTCTAGTTGAACATGTTTCCTCTCCTACTATTTTTTATCCTCTTCCTACTTCTCATCCTAGTGCTCCTCCTAGAAAACCTAGTTCCACTTGTCCCCCATCATCACCCTCCCTTGATGATGGTTTTCTTTCAGTACTTAAGATGGCTCCTTTACCCATAAAATGGGCTAATAAGTCCTCTTTAGCTTCTTCTAATCCTATTTCACCTCCTTTTGTGAGTGATCCTAAAACCACTCACATGTGTATATATTGCTTCTATGGGATAGATAATCACTCTTCTACCCATTGTCATAGGTTGTGATAATATCTTGATAACTTAAATCCTTCTTCCTTATCATCAGACAAATCCATACTTCCCCTAAAGGTACTTCCTAAATATTTACCTAAGTATGGTGAGGTATATTGTCTATGGCACCTATGTGGCATGCATCACACTAATCATTGCCACATTCTCCAACAACATATTAAATATCACCTCATATCCATCCCTGGACCTTATACCATTCCTACCATAATTCATTCCCATAAGAATTCTCCATCTTCTCTCATGGCTCCAACACTAGTGGTTTCATCTCCTCCTATGGTCCCTTAACCACCTTCTATGACTCCACCTATGATTCCTTCACCTATGGACTTTCCCTCACCTATGGATCCATCTCCACCTATGAGTGATTCACCCATCGATCCTTCTCCACTTGTGATTCCTTCTTCTCCTATAGATCTTGTTTTCATGTATTCTCCTAACCAACCTTTTCTTAACTTTCCTCCTTAGATTGATTCTTTGAGCATTCCTATTATTTAATTTAAGGAGATTAGAAAAGAAGTATTTTCCTAGTATTCACTAAAGATTTATGAGACCTTAGTAGTATTTTGATTACATCTTCATAGAGACTTATCCGATGTATTGGATAATGTGTGTGGATAGATTTACCATTATTTATGAGCACATGCATGGTGATTTATCATTTATATTTGGATTGGATGTGTGCTCCAATATTATTTCTATTTTTATTATATCATTTGAAACTATGTCAAATTCTTTCTTATCTTATATCATGTTTCTCCTTCTTGTTGTACTATAGTTAACTTATGTTATCATTTTACATTTCACATATAATTATATTTTACTTATCATTGATATTTTTACCTTATCATTGTTTTCTTTTCATTTAGAGTTTTTCTCAAAAACTCTTCCCTTATATCTTCATGATTGTTTGGTTTTTTATCTTTATTTTTCATGGATAGTTATCATGGTGACTTGGTTATCTTTACCCTCTTCCATTTGGTTACTATCTCCTATTACCACATGAGAAATATTTTTCATTACTATTTCCTTTCACCAATCCTTTTTTGGATCTCCTTTTTCCTTTCTTCCTTTTTTAAAAAACTAAGCATATACACAGTTGAGACTTGAGATCACATGCTCAGTTCATTGTCAAGACTAAGTGTTATAGTAAATCTTTTGTCTTAAGATACTTAGTTTCCTTTAGTCTTAGCCTAAAACTCATTCATGCGCATCATTATCTCTATAGTGATAAGTCATTCCAAATCCACATGGAGGAAGAATATTAAAAATCCTTTAAAATAAATTTAAATTCCAAATCATTTTAAAAAAAGGCAAAAATATTGAATATTCTTAAAAGTTTAATCACACTAAAAGACATGATTCAAAGCACATATCCTTCTTCTATTCAAAGATAAAACTCCATAGTTAGTTACAAAATAGAACCAAGGTAGGGTAGTAGATAAGAAAAGGAGAATAAAAAAAATCTTTTAGTGCTACCTACTTTCTCATGTAGGTACCTAATCTTCATAGTCGATTGATGGATCTATAAGGGGTCCTAAGGAGTAGGGAACATATTATGGGAAAGTAAGTCTAGTTTACTTTTCCTTATATCAATCTACCATCATGATTTGATCTTAGTAGAACACTTATTTTCTTATAAAACTTTGTGTCTATATCAAGTAGGTTTCCTTTATACATAGAAGACCAATACTCACCTAGTGTCTTTTCATGTCCTTAGTATGCCTCTTACCTCCTAAGGTCTTCTCATATGATGCCTAAGTCTTTCTTCATACACTCCCTTTTTCATTCATTTTCCTTCATATATACTCTTGGAAATATTGTTTTTCTAATTGATCACTCCCTATGGGATTTCATTTGTGAGTTGATTTATAAGACCATAGATAGGACCTGGCATCCCTAAAAAATTACCATCTTTTCCATCCTATTACCCATATCCTTGATTTACCATTCCTTATCCTTTTACTTACCAATATTGATTTGGTACCCCTTGGGATTTTATTTTGTGAGTTGTAGTGTAAGACTATGGATAGGACCTGACCCTCACAAAATTTTCCAATAAATTAAGTCACCATCCAAAATTACATGTGTCAAATATAAGATAAGATTCGATTTATTATGAGGTTACACGTCATTGACATAATTCCCATCTTGATATTTAGTATGTTTTATGCTTACTTCATTTTTATTTCACCTTTTATTTTCTTATTTTTTGAGTGCATGTAAGATTACAACCATTTCTTTAATTTATCATACTTCTTAGCTTGAACTAGTATGATAAATTTAAGACCAATTCTTTTAAAATTTTGTTTTTCTTTTATACTTCCAATCATGATATAGAATAATTGATTGACTTAATTTTGATTTGTTTTTATTACCATTTGTGCCCTTTTACATAACTTACATTTTATTACATTATTTTTCATGATTCCCAATGTGATATTTAGTATGATTTTACTTATTTTAATTTGGTGCAAAAATATTTTACATTGGTTTAAAATAAATCCCCTTTTACCATCTTGTTTGCCATTTTCTTGGATTTTTATATTTAGTCATTTTTTGTTATTACACATTTCCCAACATGAACTAGTGTGTAGTGCATTTTCAATTGATTATATTTTTCCAAGTCCTTTTTTGCCTATTTCTTTTCAACCATGCATGTATATTCCATAATGCTAGAAAATAAACCACACCACATATATTTCTTATATCATATATAATAAATTTAAATACATGTACCAGACATAAATATATCCAAAAGCATCCACAAGCATAACCATCATAAAGATAACATACATAACCAACACTAATCATCCAAAATGATACATCTCATATATATACCATGAGTTTGATACAACATAGACAACCATATACATAGCCTCAACACTAGGGATGGGCTCCATCCTATCTATCTTATGGCCTAGATACATTGCTTACTAAAGCCTTAGTTTGAATCCTTTGAATGATATGCTATAACAAGGAAATCCAAGATCTCAATCCCTCTACCTATCCCTATGGGTGTGTTATCTACACCTGTGCTTGTACCAACTTAGCTTGGGTTACTGTATTTGCTTATGTTGGCTAAGTTTGTATCATTGTATATGCTTGCATCATCTATGTCACTATCTATAAATGCAAAACTCTCTCATATTATAAGGCCTACCTCTCACTTACACCCATCTCTATTAGTGGCTACATCCTCTACCCCTACACTTGTATATGCCTCATTGCCTTGCTAGCTAATCTAAACTAGCTTACTTGAGCTGGGGAAAATTGTACACTTAGATCCTCTAGTGTCATGGGGTCATATAGCTATAGAGTTTCATATAGGATGTCATGGAGTGTTCCCATCACTAGAGACCCCCTTCTCTCCTCCTCATCCTTAGTTACACCTATAAAATCACACTAAATAGATATTAGATCATTGTCACATCTCATAAAATCTATCTATATCTCTCTAATACAAAATACAAACTTAAAAAATAATTCAACCACATTCATACCTATCTGTGTCTTAGATACCATGATATCATCATCTACAAATCACCTAGCACCATCTCCTCATCTATGTGGACTCTTAGCAACTCCTCGATAGGTCACCTTCTTAGCTCAAACCTAGTTATCATGGCTCATAGCCATCTTATCCTCCATCTTAATAGTCTCTCTATCATCTCCTCTAGCTCATCTATGGGATCATTTAGGATGTTTATAGTTTCCACTCTCTCCTATCTTCATCTCTATCATATCCTTGGTGGCTACTACTCATCTCATTATAGGGTTGGTAGTGGTATATTTGGTATATCTACCTCCTCCTCTTATACCACTCATCATGATTGACTAGTCCATGGTCATTCTTGAAATGGCCTCAGTGTTAGCCTCACTATTAGTGGTTTGAGTCCCCTCTTCTCTCATGGCTCCCTTACATGATGATCCCACTTGTCAAGCATCAGTATCAATGTCACCAAATGAGGTATGCCCATCTATACTACCACCTATGCTATTGAGTGTGGCTCTCTCCACCATTTATAGTGTCCAATCACCTATTTATTGTCTAGTGTTGGTATAACTATGTGCTAGCTCACCCATGTAGCTACTATGTGCCCATACAGTTACCACATGATGTCTACATGTCTCATAAATTATAACACTAGAACATGTGGAATGACCCATGATACCTAGTCCTCCCTCCATCTCTACACTTGAGTTAACCCATCATTAATCACATAGGGAAACCCAACTGGTTGATACATGATAAATTTCTCATATATCCATTATATCAATAGTATGATTAGTCCCATAGTCTTCTACCCTATGACCAACATCTTGAATAGATCATATATGAGATCAACCTAGATGACAAAGCCTAGATCATATAATAATCCATAATTTAGCATCATTATATTCAAGGATACCTTGCCATCTGACTTGTGATAGAGCACTCACTATGTCACAAGGCCTATCATTGCCTTTCATAGATCCAAAATCTATGATACATACATGTAATCCATACTGACTATCCATCCTCTCAATATCACCTATGAGCCTGTATCCCACATGACTAAGGCTCTCATCACCTCTAAGCTATCTGGTATCCCCATGGTCACCAATACTCCTATTATGGGTAGCACAAGGATGGTATGGGCATCCTCTAGTGTGATACCCACCTTTATCACATCCCCATCCACCTCCTATCTAAAGATGTTATTAAATTATTCCCATCATCCCAATAACATGAATAATAGGTCAAAACTGAGGGGGATCTTGTACATAGTAGATATACCTCCTAGACCCATGACTACTAGTCTAGCTTGATCTCTATCTGTCAATCTATCTAATAAAGCTAGTATCCAAAACACATCTGCCAACCTCTAAAATCTTGATCATCTCTAAAACTAAGAAAAAATAAAAGATGTATTAGTTATTCCATGTCATGTATAATCACAATACATTATTCACACATTATTTTTACTCTTTTAATTAAAAATAAGCCTAATCACTATTACATTATTCATTTTATTTATTTTATCCTATTTCTAGTTTTCTTGATCCCTCTTGCCCTTGTTTGGTCATTTCAGGCCATTCTAGCCCTCTTTTATCTTTTTTCACATTTTTTGTTCTTATTTTGGCTCCTTTTTCAACCTATTTTGACCAAAATTTCCTTATTTTTGTCATAGTTGACTTCAAATTCCAAGTCAACCCTCTTATCTTCCCCTCTCTAGTACTTCATTTTCATTTTGGCCCTCACAGACTAGTTCCTCACTCCATTTTATATTTTCATCCTATAGATTATACTAGGTTGACCCATACCTATTGGGTTGACCATATTGATTCTACCCTATTTTCATTCCACTAGGTTGACCTAGTTGACCTAGTACATTTTGTGTGCCAACCCAGTACATTTTTCACAAAATGTGCATTTTACTCACTTTATTCCTAAACCCTTCAAACCCATTTACCATTTTCATATTTTATACCCTTATAATCTAAGTTTTTTCAATTTTGACATTTATAAATTCTTAAAATAAAATTTTATCAAAAATTCACTTAATTCAATACAAATGTCAAAAACTAGTTTGAGATTCATAGTTGCATACCTGTAGTGCACCTGTTTCCACCTCTAGGTGTCCTCCTCATCTATCATGTCATTCCCTCACCATAATTTCCTTTTTTGATCTCATATATCTATTTTCTCTCTTTAAAAAATTAAAATTTGAAATGAATTCTCTTTTTCCATATTTAACAACACTTTTTAGCAACTCAATTCTTTCATTTATTTTCAAGTGGATTCCTTATTTTGCCTCTATCTTTGTTTCTACTAATACATTTTTAAAACCAAGAAATTCATTAGAATCATGATGGAGTAGAGATTATTTTACACTTTCATGATTCTATCTTCCAAAATTTTCATTTTTTGGCTATTTTTTGCACTAACTTCTACAGGTTTGCCTAGTGTACTCTACATTAGATACCTTCATTTATTATAGTCTACTTATTTATCTAAAACACTAAAGTTAAAGGTATATGTTTCTCAATTATATCCTTTCATTTATATTATTTTATATTCACTACACCATACTTATAATCAACATTTTGTGTTATCATGTTTTCTTACAAAGCACCATCCTGTGTTGCACTTACATGACATGTGATGACCTTTGTCTAGGGCATATGTATACACATAATATTTTTAACTTTTATTTATTAATAAAACTTTTTATATTATAGGAACCTATTGATTCTCAATCTCTCTAAGTGCATTCCTTAAAGGGTGCATCAAGAAAGGGGTGGGCAGACCATTAGTGCTTCATAAAAAAATTATTCCTTTTACCACTTGACATCCACACTCTAGCCTCTTGAAACCATTTAACCCAAGATTATTCATCTTATTTATACCTATTCCTATAACTTGATGTTTTTTATCTTTAATTTCTTACCTTATCACCCTTTTGACCTATAAGTTATGCTAGGTCAACCAGGTCATCCTAGCACAATTTAGAGACTTTTTCTCTCTTTTGGTTTGTTGGCCTCTTGGCTGACCTAGCACAACCAACATCCTTGAATAATTTAATGGTAAGATATTACTATAAATAAGGTCATTTAACACCATTTCATAAGAGAGAGGAATTAAGTGAATAAGTGTGACCAAACATCTACTTATTGACCATTCTACTTGGGGGAAAAAGTTGAATCGTTCAATACTTTCTTTGGATCTTTGATCTCATCTTGTGGATAAGTATTTTGGATGATTGGATAGGTTGTGTAGCCTAGATATGATTTATATTAGTTATCATTAAATACCATGATAATATTTTATGACACACCTTGTCTAAGGGGGAGATTGAGGCTCAACAAGTTCATCTTCAAAGGTAAGTATTCCTAAATTTATTCCTCCTTTGTAAGAGTAGATAGATAGTAAATTTGTATTATTCTCTTTCATGTATTAGTATTTTGTGTACATTTATGTGATTATATGTCTTTTATACATTTTTAGTTTTATTGTTTATTTATTTTTATTTCTAACCCCCACTTTGTGCCACAAGATTTAGTGTTCACTAGATTAGATATACTTTTCTTGTGATTATTTTATACTATAGGCTTTGGAACCCTACCTTAGATGGTGTGTTGTGACAAGTGATCCCTTATCAATTCTAGTGGATCCTCACATTGGTCATGCTCCCCTTTAATAATTGTATGATTCCCAATTAGAAATATAAGTGTGATCTATTCCATCCAATCCAAGATTGATTTATGGACATGATGCATTTATGATTAAATACAGGTTATACCTAATTTACCTCCATTATGTTATGTTTAATTTATATAAGATATGCATGAATGTATTTGAATTTGTCCTCAACGTGATCAACCTTATATAGTAGCTTGGAAAATGCTCCCTCTAGATCTAGTTCCATAAATTTTGCTTAAATATTATTTAATTTTTTAAATCTAATTATTTTTATGTCCTCAAGGATTAGGGTAGCCATTTTTTCATTCACTATGTTGTGTTGTAACTCTTACAATCTCAAATATAACTAGCATAAATTTCATAGATTTTTGGTGAATATAAATCTTAGAGGAATGTAAGTGAGGTTAAATATAGTTTTTTATAATTTTCCATGGTTTTAGGTGATGTCGAAGATAATGAGTGAATTTATTGGTGATCATGCATAAAACATCTTGATAACCTAACATTTACTTATTGATTGGACCTATTTTATGAATTTAATTATTTTTAATGACTCATTATTTGACATTAATGTTATTTATTTATTTATTTTCCCTTTTGTATTTATTTCATTTTGTTGATTAATGCCCCACATCGTAGTTTATGTCTTTATTTGATGTAATGTGATTTATTATTCACTTGGCATCATCTATATATCTATCTAAGGAGTTTTAGTTGATCAAACTAACCTTTTATCTTAATCAGATGGCATAGGATGTCAAAGCATTTTTATTGACTCTCTCATCCTTGCTTACTTCACTTGGTAGTATTTATAGGACTAGACACTACTATCCTCATTTTAAATTTTTAAAAACCCATGAAGCCATCATTTACTGTATTTTTTTAATCCATTTTATTTCTCTTTTATTTATTTAAATGTTTATGGTTGAACACTTGCATTTACCACAACATATATTTTACCTCACAACATCTTACATAGTTACACAGATCAAAATGATAGACATAAATGATGTGACTATTGGAGTATATCATTTTATTTAGACTTAATAGAATAGATAGATGGAATATCATTAGATCTATCATATTTTTATACTGATCTATCATATGTAACCATTTAGAGATATTAATAAATAATACTTAATAAATATTTAATCCTTTTGTGTGTTATGTGAATTATCTTATAATATGATCAAAATGATAGGATAACTAATATAACTAGATATTTTCTCTACATGTTAGCATGTCTATAACATCAAACTATGAATTCATGGTTTGTAATTTATTTCATGTCAAAAGACTCATCTCTTTTTTATGAATATTCTTATCAGTTATGTTACATGTGATGTCATGAACAACTTTAGATATTATGAAATATGTTTGTAGATGTCTCATATTATGGTATGGCTATAGGATTCCATGGTTTACCTTTATACTCAATTATAAATACTATGAAATTGATTATTGATAGGATTGAGTGGATTAATACATGACTCAACCATGTAATGTCAGAGTTGAGAAACTCAAGATATGACTCAACCACATGATTGATGGATAGGTGCTTAGAAAAAATGAGAGCTAAATTACTAGTAGGACAATTACTAACACATAAACTAGATTAGTAGTAATAAATCTTCACAATTATAAATAGACATATTTCACTTGTGAGTAAGGTTACTAATTGGAGTTGTGGTTGAGGTGGGGTTTTTTGATCAAGAGGAGGTTGTTATCACGAAGGATTAGAGGAGCCCCTATGTGAATTTAAAGAGCTAAAAATATTAAATCCCATGCAATATTTTATTTTTGTTTGCATTATGTGTTTAATTTGTGTGTATATGTGTGTGGGTGTGAGGTTAAAAAAATAGGTTGTGAGATTTAGCACCCCTATTGAGAGAATGTAGAAATAATGAATAAAATCAATAGATCAAATGAGTCATAATGATAAAGTATGGACTAATAGACATGACTCTTAATGTATCCAAAATATGACTTGGTATAGAGTCAAGGCCCTCCATCAAGTGTGTATGGGTATAGGGTAGGAAACATAAGGAGTAGAAAAAAATAAAAAGAGAAAGTAGGTTGAGAATGTTAAGTCAACACATACATATAAAAGGAATTAAGAGAATTTGAAGAGATAAAATGGGTATTTGAATATCTAGAGTAGAACACTTAGAGGATGGTGGGACTTTGAAAATAAAAATTGATGGTGTGGAAAAGAGAGGAGACACAATCTCCACACTATTATAGTTGGTAGTGTATGTGTAGACTTGATATCCTTATCACCCTGAATGGCCATGTAATGATGAAAATTTATATGATTGCATATTATTAATGGCTACGTGATAAACCTTATTATTATTTTCAATGTATATTATTCATGGCTACAAAAATTATCTAATGTGTATTTCCAATTAATAGGATAAATTCATAGGATAATTAGTGAGGCCATATAGATAGTGCATAATGATTCATTCTTAATACTATGGTTACCTATTTCAATTAGACATGGGGGTGTGTTGGTAATAAAAAAAATATATAATAATATATGGTAGTTATCAATTATCACAAGAATATAAAAATAATTATGAAATTATCAATTAGAAAACCATTACTATTATCTTTTGCATATTAGGAATGTACAAGAATATATTAGTATAATATAGCCAACTATCAATTAGGAATCCAATATTATTATTTATAATAATATGCCAATATCCAATATTTTTAAAAACTTTTGTATAATGTTTATGTGCCCATTCTACAAAAGAATCTAAGAATATAGGCACACATAGCAAATACTAAATATGAAATCATGTAGAAATTAACATCTGACATATTGAGGACAACCCTCTAATGTATAATATTAAAGCTAATGACTTCTCCCAATGATGGGATACCCTTATAATCCATGCTCATAGGTAATATTGGAACCCAATTCTCATCAACTTGTCAAATGGTTGGGGCTCCATGAAGTCTATTCATTAGGGCCATCAACATTAAGGATCCAAAAATCAATTTTTAGGAATCTAATATTATTATCTTTTGTATAATGGGCATGTGCCCATTCCAAAAAACTATATTATGAATAATATTGTAAGAAACGATGTCCTCTTTGTTTATCCAATGGTTTTTTTGATGTAAATTAAGTTGTGTCTAATAAAATAGAAAAGGAGAGAAAGGTAAGGGATAAAATAAGGGTCCTCTATGATCTAATAGAATTTTAAACTATTACAAATTGACTTACTATAAATTATAATTATGAAACACATAATAAACCAATATATGTTGCATTTTAGTTGTAATAATTATAATGTTGTTAGCACGCGCACGTGCGTGCGCGCGCGCGCGCGCGCACACACACACACACACACACACACACACACACACACACACACACACACACACACACACACACACACACACACACACACACACACACACACACATAAACTTTATAGATGAAACAAGATAAATAATCAATATTAGTTAAAATAGCTAACAACTCATTCTAACTAGGCACATGCACTAAAAATCACCACTTCAACATGAAAATAATGGTAAATCCTCCATAAAAATACTATAATCAACATGAATTTTATTATTATCTGGTGTAATCTACACAAGATATTAAGAAAATAGGCTTATGATGTTAATATTATTCCTATAGACTTAGTTCAAAATAGGCATGTGCTCATTATAGACAAGTCTATAATATTATTATCAATAATTGGCTAATAATAATGGATGTTTATGCTCTTATATCAATCTCATGTCAATAATTTACAAGTTTAATTAATATTCATCCATTAAAAAAAATGATCTGGTGACTAATGTAGTTAAATAATTTGTTTTTACATGGTTTAAAAACATGTTAGTTTTCAAATGTCACCATGATATATTTAAACTAATAAATTATGACTAACATTTTACAATAATAATTATAATTTATATTGTGGGAAATGTTCCCTACTAAGATATTTTAGTTAGTGAAGGTACATTAGACTGGGATAAAAGAGATGAAGAGTGGTTTGTGGAAATCTACTCTCCATATAACTATCAAAATGATCTATGGTTGTTTCATTCTTTATCTGGAGAACATCAAGTGGTTAGGATAAAATTAAATATGAAATACATTTAAAATAATGTAATAAGAGTTTAGGTGGAACACATAAAAAATGGAGCTAGAGGTTTCATTATATATAAAAAGTGGCATGGTTCATTTGGAAAAAACATTAGAAATATTCTTGATTTTCGTAGGGTTGGAAAATTGTGACATTTAGAGATGGAAACACCACTAAGTGGAAAACATTTAAAATATTTGTAATGAAATAAACTATAAATAATAATAATTTATTAACATTCATTCATTTTATCCATCTCCCACTGCTTGAATATGGACAAAGAATTAAGGAAGAAAAAAATTCATTCAAAAATGTTTACATATATGAGGAGGAAACTATTGACAAAGATATGAAAATAAACTTCATTATCACATTTCCAAGAGTTAAGAGCATCTATAAGGGAGAAAAATCTATTTAAAGAAGCTCAAAAGGAATTTATGAAAATTGAATCTTCAAAATCTCAAGAGATTTAACTTTTTCTATTCAATGAAAAATCATTCAAGATTGGAGTTGAATGCTTCCACTAAACTCTTCATAAATACCAGTATTGATCCCTTGATCCAGTCAATGTTGATAGGATAGTTATCTCAATTTTTTCTAATATCATGCCTTTTTAGTGGGAAGAAATATTTATTACCTATATAAATGTAACAAATTATATCTTGGACATTGAGTTTGATCATGAATTATGGAATCCATAAACTAGATTTTACATCATCAATGGATATCATACCATTGTAGCTATGAATATTATTATGAAAAAATGTGAGTTTGCATCTTTTAATGATAGATTAAAATAAATTTCATCTCATATTCTTCTTATCAGAGCCACAATAGAGTAGGTAATTAGTATCTATAAATAAAAAATATGGCCAACAAAACATGGGTTCCAACAAATTTTATTGACCAATTGTACAAATGTGGGGTATAGTGAATCATGGAAAAAATACTAAAACTCCCCATTTTAGGCAATGAAAAGGAAGCTAACTATAAGTTACTTCAAATATTTAATTTATTTCAACTAATAATAAAAAAATAAAAATATATATATTCATCTAACTACTCTATATGCCTGATTAATGTATTTTAATTTTATTTTTGCATACATGCATTTGAAGAAGAGATTATGAATATTTTTTTTTAAAATGGACAAACTTAATGATAAACAATCATTTCTTGTTCTTCTCAACCACATATGGAAAAAATGGGTTTTGGTGTTTGATCTCTACATGGTGGGCTATATTTAAACCCTAAGAAAGACAATGACCCAAATTTCAAGTCAAACTCATTGGATAAATTTATAATGGTATGTTTATGGAATAATTAGATGTACTGATAGACAAATTTATGATTGGATAAGTTTGGTTGAAGGCAAATTTTAACCCTATTGTGAAGGCATAAACATTAAGTGTATATTGAAAAAGAGTGAAAGAGACTAGAGTCTCTATTTAAATTCATAGGTCCCTGAAGAAGTAACTATTTTGAGGTTTAATTCATCAAATGTGATAAAAAAATTTCACATGCATGAAACTCACTTTTTTCAAATTTATGAGGAATTCAAAAAATCAAAGAGAAAAAAAAACAAATAGGTCAAGGGACATAGAAAATAACATAAGATAATACAATTATATCAAAGTATTCCATCAACCTTTTGGAACTATATGTATCATCATTTACTAAAGAATATTTACCAAGGTAGGAAAATAATTGAGTTCACATGTCTGTGTGCCTTTCCTTTTATATTGGGATAAACATTGGGATCACCAAAATAACATATTTATCTTAATATAGAGGTGGTTATTATATATTTTTTTTAATTTTTACCAATGCGACACAAAGTGATATTATAGATCTACTCTTCTACATTGGCTCTAGTGCAATGACTTGTGTGGGAACCTTTCTTATTTCATAATTTTATATGACTCTACATGGAAAATGCTAAGGAAAACAATGAAATCATTTAGGAAGGATGTTATTGGACTTTGAATAAGGTGGATTTGAGGTATTATTAGTGGTCTTTAGAATTTATGGTGTCCATGATTAAAAATATGGGGTTGATGAAGAAGTGGGAATAACACTTGATTGGTCACACACCTAGCCCTTGGACATTATGAGACCAACTGATATTGGGATTGTCTTGTCAGATTATCATTTCAAGTATGATATATTTTTAAGTTTTTGGGAGCACATGTTATCAAGATGTATCATATACTCATCCCCTATTTTAGAATTTTATGGAAGCACAAATGAGATACAAGTTGTCATAACTTTAAAGATGACTTCACTAATATGCATAGTGGAAAATTTAAATCAAGCGAAAATGCTTAAATAATATTAAAAATATATCATGAAACCCTTGGTTACATACATGGTTTTATAATTATTTCATAAAATTTACATAGTTACACACTAAATTATTTTTTTAGTTGAATTCCATCCTTTGGATCATATGTTTTAAATGCATAATGTACTACTAACTACTGAATTATCTATAACATTGCACTATTTTCAATAATGTATTTTCATTAATATTATATATTATACTTATTGATTTTGGAATAAAAATTCACTGAGAGGGGGGTGGGTGAATCAATGTTTAAAATTTTATTTCATGTGTACTTTAATATTCTTTAAAACATCAAAGAAATACAAATATATATATCAATGCATAAAGAGTCATTCACATGAACATAGCACAAGAAAACACACATATGAGTGGGAAACCATCAAGGGGAAGAAAACCCACTATGATCTATATAAATGGACTAAAATTTTATAAAAAAAATATCAAATTTTTTTATCACCAACTCAAATTGGATCACCAACCCTAATGAAGTGAAGCATCCACTTGACTAA
Source organism: Torreya grandis (assembly GCA_037957365.1). Taxonomy (NCBI): domain Eukaryota; kingdom Viridiplantae; phylum Streptophyta; class Pinopsida; order Cupressales; family Taxaceae; genus Torreya; species Torreya grandis. The sequence continues at coordinate 4,848,402 of JARHVA010000595.1, read as the reverse complement.
GCTTTAGCAAACACCCACTTTTAAGGAATCACCAACTACCTCAGTGACTTAAAACCAACTTATCCACCTCATAAAACTTATCACCACACTTATTATATAATATTATAGTTTCATTTCAATACCTCATTCTACTCTACCAATAAATATTTTATTAGCTTAGGTTGCTTACTTCCAAATAGGCATAAACTACCTTGTATATATGCAAGTCTCATGGTTACATACCACTTGGTCAAACATAAACCTTAAAAATATTAGGTTAGACATGGAATATGTACTATAAAATATTATTCAAATTATTCAAATGAAATTTTGACCCCTTTTGGTCTATAACAACTCAATTAGGCCTCATTTCTCTTTTAGGCCTCATGGAGACCTAATTATATTAGGCCTATTTCTTAGCATAAAATATTGATTCTCTTGAGCCCATACAGCCTTATACAACAAATAAAAACCATTTTATAACTTATAAAAATACCTTTAATAACCTTATCCATGATTTATTATACATTTGACTTTCTTTCATACCTTGAAACCTTATCTAAAACAAGCTTCCTTATTAGGCCTATGTAGAATCAAACATCTATCTTACAAGAATGAAGCTCAAACACTCTTAAGAAAATTAATTATTATAAATGAAACATGTGTAACTATAATCCATGACTTTAATATCATTAAAAATTTCTTGAAATACATTCACTTATGATATAAAGGCTCAAGATCATCTCTGTAACTTGCTTACTTAGAACTATCAGTTTACCTCAAAGATTAGTCATGTTGATTTAGACTTACAACACCTATGTAGACACTTTCCATGATTAATGATGCATGTAAATAGTCATATGAGATATAAAAATAATTATTATATAGAAATATCATATGGTATAATGAAAAATATTATTCTTGTAGACCAATTTCTTGACCCTGTATCACACAGTCTTATCTACACTAGACAAGTCAACTTGTGAGCAACATTTTACCATAATAATTAACCCAAAAAAATTATTCCAAACATGAACATGAATTAAAATTAATAAATATAATCTTCATGTACTTTTTAAATCAATTTTACATGATCATACCCTCAAATCCATCATATCTCATGTGAAAAGATAAAGTAACTCCCCATTTGGCTTTTAGGCCTAAATCTTGCCTAGTATGCCTACCTACACTCTTATGGTTTAGACCATCCAAATGAGTTTATTTATATTTAACCATATTTATAACCTATAATATGACCATATGAACATGTTTCAATAGGTTTAAATTCATATCTAAGGCTAAAATTGAACTTGACCTTTCATTTGGGCACTAGGTCATAACCCTACCTAACAGGCTGACTGTAACCTTGGAGTTATAGGACACTTTTTTTAGTTTAATATCTTATTTATTGGTTTAAATTATTTTAATATGTGTTTTATATATTATAAATCCTTATATAAAGGTCCTACTAGTCTCTAACTGACCTGATCATTCCCTTTTGTAAAATTTTAGGGTTTGTACACAAGGGGAAGTACACTCTATCTGAGACAAAAATAGGGTACTTACACTATTTTTCAGAAAAAATAACCATTTTATAATATTAATTATGTTATAAAAAAAATTTAGCACTTGATCTTATGCCTAGACCCCCCAACCTCAACAAAACCCAAGATAGGCTTCTATAAAATAGACTGTGTAGGAATTTCATAAGGAGTGTGAAACTATATTAAACCTTTAATATCCCCTATTTACATGATATTAGTGAGACATGAATAATCCATTCTCATTTTCAAATCATATATCATGCTTATTAACATTATTCATGCTTTCTAACCCTATTCAAGCTTGCTTTTTTTGAGTTTGATTGTCTCAACCTGCAAATTGTATTCATATTTGGAAAGATCCATGTAGGTGCATTTTTCCTAATTAGACCTTGAATGTATTGCTTCAAAAAATTTTTAAAGGATTTTAGGTCATATATAAACTATATGGAATTATTTTTTACCTATTTGAGCTATAAACACCTAAAAAATCCAAATTTACTTTCTCTCTACCCCTCATAATCAACTACAGTTGATTATAAGGGGTCCTATAAGTGTCTTGACTATTATAGGCCTTAAAATAAATTAATTAAAACTTATTTTAATCTCTCTACACCATTCCCTAACTTCACTTTATCCTTTTGTGCTTAGAGTTAATTATATCCTTAAGGTGTTTCGTTCAAACTTCATGATCATCTTTAGCCAGCCTGTAGGGCTACATTATGAGGAAAAGGAATCTGTATGTAGACATATGGGGTTAGAATATAATATATTATCCTTTTGAGTGACCTTAAAAATAATTAATTTTAGTTCAACCATTTATAAACATTCACAATATGGTGTCAAGGTCAAGTCTCAACTCTGGGTGACAAATGTCTCCTTTTGACTTAGAACTGTAAATAACACTACCAATATTTTGTGTATAAAAGTGGAATTTGGGGCCTTTCAAAAACCATCCTTCTCAAGTTTTATACCCCTAAAACATTGTGGATTGCTTATCCTTGATATATGATTCAATACAATGTCATTTATATTCATAAAAGGAAGTGGAAAAACTACTATATATCATCCATAAATTGATGAGGTTCTCTATTTTGCACTTTTTGGGAACAAAGCCCTAAACTCAGTCATATTATGACTAAAGATGGTTTACATCCCCTCCTACCCATTTGATGATTACATGTCTACATTGAGTTTATCACATGTTATGACTTAAAATGGGATCTCATCACTTTTTTCAACACCATAAAAATACTCCTAAGCTCTTTGCTCAGATCACCTGTAGGTGCATATTCTAATATACAAGTAGTAGTGAGGTAAAAACATGGGTATATGCACATTTTGTGAATTAAATGATATTTTGGCTCTTTTCAATGATGTTTAGATGAAACAAAAAAAAAATCAAGGTCTAAAATAAGTAATCAAACCTCATTTTCAATTTTAAACCCTTTGTAAGCACCTAGCTGACTGATATGACAATCATATTGCAGATTGACTATATGGTGTTCTATGACTGCACTCTCATGGATATCACTAGGAGAATGAAATTTAGATGAGATGAGATCAAATTAACATTGGAAACATGAGAAATAATATATCACAACTCCCTACATCCATTAAAAAAGCATGAAAATGTTGATCATGGTGAAAAATTCCCTATTGCACAAAAAATGTTTCCTCTTTCAACCTAAGATACTTTGCTCATCAAAGCATCATGAAACATGAAACCAATCATAGGGCCAATTTTAGGATTTATTAAACATCATATATAAGTAACATCAATAGCTATATTGTATGGAATCATCCAAATAAAAGAAAAACCTATGGGGTACATAGATTAACAAGCAAATTGGAAAGGTCAACTTCTTAGGGATAGTTAATAAAGCTCAGACTATAATTCATTTATAAAAAAATATCAAATGGAAACTGAATGAGTGTATAATACACCCCTAAGATCATTTTTCCTAAAACCTCTCATGCTGACTATAACAAGTACAAACCTAAAGATTTATTTTGCTTTCCAAGCCTAGTGGAAGGAGATATAAGTGGTTTTCTTATTTTTTTGGAGCTTATGATCAAATTAATCACTAAAATAATTTCATGGGATACCAAGTGACACACTTTAAATTTCCCCAACTATATAAGTCTGTAAAAGTCTATATAACTCAAGAAAATTCCTATTTTCTTCAATAAAATTACACTTTTTCTTAAGAACCTACCACATTTTAGTTACAAATAGTTTATTAAGACATATTAAGACAAATTTTACATGACATAAAATGTTGGAACCTTAAAATTTCCTGAGGAATCTATACAAGTTATTAAATGCTCAATTTAGACCCCTAAAATGACTCAAAAGGACAAATTGACTAAGAAGACTAATGACCAAGGCTAATGTATCACTAAATGACATCAATTTACATATAATTACCCATATGGCATAATAATAAACTCCCCATAAACCTATAAGGTTAAAATTTTTACCTATAGGGGTCCTAATTTGACTTAAAAGTCAAATTTGGTCAACAATAACCACTGATGGTTAGCCCTAAATGCCAATGGTCACCAACCACCGATGGTCACCTAACTGCTGATGATCATACCTAACCACCGATGGTCACTATGTGTCATTCATAATATCAAGCTAATTGTATCCATCTACCCACACCCAAATTCCATTTTCTAAGTTTCTATTTTATCACAGAATTGCAACTTATTTTCTAAATCAAGTTTGAGTATTTTAGCATTAGCATCAAATCATTTATTGTTATTTTATTTAAGATCACTTATTTATTTCCAATAGTTTCTTATATTTTATCTCAATTCCTTATGTTATTTAATGCAATCATCTATTTTTATCATATCAAGACTCAAAAAATTTAAAAGTGTGGATTGATAGCCTCCAAGGAAGCTTGTGCTTCTTAGATCTAGCTCAGAGTAGGTAGTCCACCCTACTATCTCAATAACCATCCATTTCTCTAATGTTTTCTTATCTATAGGTCATCATTCCAAGACAAAGAGGATATTAAAAAACATATATATTCACATGTGCACAACATATATAGGATCTACTAACCTTACCTTTATTTCAAGTTTTATAACTTTCTTCTTAGAAAATAAGCAAAATTTATGTGAAACATTTTGGCATACTTGATGGGACCCTTGATATTTTTCTTGGGTTCATATCTATAGTACATTTAGTTTCACTATAGAAGATTCATCCATTACATTCTTTTCTAAAAGTTAAATGTTCTTTATTTCCTTTATCTCTTTCCAAAATGCAAGTTCTAGTTTCTTTTCTTTTCTTAGAAAAAAATTTAAATTATCTTGTTTTGATTTCACTTCTGAAAATAAAAAGTACTCATTCTAAGCCTAGGATTTGCATCATCATATAAGAGCATATTGATTATTTATGTATTCATTTTAAAATACATCAAAATTTTATTTTGGATTAAAATTAACTTTTCATCCATTATTTTCTTGTGTTGATTAGCTCACATAGCTTAATTTAACTAAGTAATTTAATCATAGTCTCACTTCTCTCTACACACACAAGACCAAACCACACATTCAATTAAACATTAAAACATTGACATAAGGCCTAACAAGGATTTCATCACCTAGAGGTCACCTTTCCTTTACTATCCTATACTTGGATTTCACCACCAAGGGGAGAACCAACTTAGTACACTGGCTGAGTTTAATCTTTAGCAACTCAATATATTCTGGTTAAACACTCAACACCCTTATTATTATGGTGTGTGAAGTGAGAGGGTAAGCCCCAATAAGAAGCCACATATAAAGTTCTAGTATAGATCTTGAGATCCTTTAACTACCTGAAACCATCCTTAGATATCTTCTTCTAGTACCCATTCTACAAACCCAAGTTGGTCCTTCATAACTTCTTTAAAATTGAGGCATAAGCCTAAAGAGATATAATAAAGTATCCTAGGATTTTAATACACTTTAGTCAATGCACTATTTTTGTTAAGTTCATTTTTTTTTAATTCTTTTTTGAGTTGTGAGATTGCTTGTATCTTCCTTTTTCCCTTCATTACATGGTTCTCACTATATAGTAACTAAGAAACTAAGTAAATCAAGATCCAACTCCCAACCACCCAACTTCCTCTTCTTCATCCATGGAGTACATCTTAGATGTAAAGGGCTCTCCCCATCCTTATATAAGTCCTAGTATCCCTTATATTATTTTCAAAGGAGATGTGGATTTCACCACCTTTATGGATAACAACCCCATATCCCTCCAATATTACCTTAACACCATATCCCATCGTACCCCTACTTTTGTTCCACTTATTGATCCACCCTATGGTATGCCATCTCACCTTATAGGAAACACATCCATTGACACCATTTCCACCCAATTCTTAGTCACCCAAGCATCTTCTTCTACCAATAATCCCTCCAATACCACCATCTAAAACCAACCCATCTAGCCAACCAACACCCAAACACATTTCACCCTAAAAAATAACTCTTCTAGTATAAGAGTAACCTAACCTTTGGGCACCTATACTCCACTTATAACTGGATTACCCTATACTAGTATTGACACCCTTCCTATTATCTTGAACCCACCAACCTCCATTCCATTCTAAATCTTAGTGGTTTCAATACCTTCTACCTTTCCACCCATTAGTACCAAGGTCACCACCCGTCCTCAATCTATCAACCCAGCCATAACTCCAACCCAACCCACATCAATTCCCAAATAAATACCTATTTCACCCAACCCAAGATATATTCTTAACCCATAAGGATATATAACTCCATCTTCTACCTAGCCTCTCATATCCACTTACCCATACATGGTATCCTCCCAACCACCCATGTCCACATACTAATATGTGGCAACCTCTAAACCTTCCACTAGCTATCTTTATGTTTCACTTACCCAAACCCAATAGAATTTACCCTAAAACTATGAGGGTGCACAACCACAAATGGATCTATTTAAAATGTTAATGGATAAGATGACCAATTTGGAGTCATCTATTTTTGGTGCCCTAAATTCTTATCATACGATCAAATTTATAATGAAATAATTCATCCATCCATCCCAATCTGACCTTATCCAACTTAATTAGAACTTCTAATTTTTTTGAAATTTCAAAGCAAGGAAGATCCTCAACAACATCTTAGAACATTTAGAAACTCTTGTTATTTGATTTCTTATTATTATGCTCTCCTTCTCTACACCTTTCTCATGTCTCTATCTGGTTTGGCATTAGATTGGTAAAATGTTATTACCAAGAACTCCCTCTTTTATTTTGTCTAATTATCTCAAACCTTATTAAATAATTTTTCCATAAATATATCTAATAAAGTTTCCATTACTAACCTATACTCCATTTGGCAATTTGAGGATGAGTCGATTGCTGATTTTGTGGCCCGTTAGAGAGGTTTGATAAACTAGCTCTCTTTCTCTTTACCCTAACCCAAGATGATTGAAATTTTATCTTATGCTTGTTCCAAACATATTTCCTCCACTCTAAAGGTTTATACATTTAATACCTTTGATGAATCTTTCACCATGGCATGAAAATTAGATATTAGAGCCATTAACGAGGGGAAGCTAAAATTAAGAAACAAGAACTCTAGTTTCAAATCAAATGAAACTTTCTCCTTCAAAACCACCAACCACTTTAATACTAACAAAAAAACCAAGGGAACCTTTAATGTAGTTGTCCTTAAAACTACCCCTCCTTTGGTTGTTAACAAACCCAACTCTTCTAATTCTTCTAACTAGAATACCCAAATCTAAAATTGTAACAACCAAATTAAATACACTCTGCTAGGGGAGTCATATGCTTCAGTATTGGAAAATTTGTTGAAAAAAATATCATAGAACTTCCTCTAATTAAACTCCCATAAAAATTTTATTCTTCTCACCTACACCTGGCTAGTATAAGGAGACTGAATTGTGTGCCTTCCACTATGTCATTGGACATGATGTTAGTATATGCAATACTTTCAAAAGCATTATCTAAGGGTTGATTGATAAGGGGGAACTTGTGATGGATAACCCCAATTCACCCCCAAATTAGTCACTTGACATATTTATACAACCTTTTCCCAACCATGCCCCTTCTATGAATAATGAAAACAATAAAATGAAATACTCTCACAACCATGAGGTCCATATTGTTAATGTGGTTCTTAGTAGACCCATTATTGAGGAAACCATTTTACAAACAACATTTCCTTCCCCTCCACATATTGAGGTAGTGTAGTTACCTTCTATTCCTTTGAAAAACAAAAAAAAGGAATCAATAATTCCCCCTCTCCACTTATTGAGGTAGTGGAGCTACCAACCCTTACTTTGGAAGACATACCAAAAGAGGTAGCCATCACCACCATGCCTTTCTCTTCCATCATAAAGCAATCTACTCTTCCTTTAGAAAGAATTCATAAGGAAGAGGTCACTTTATCTACCCCTCCCATATAATAATCACCTTCCCAAACCTTAGAACCTTTTCTTGAGGAAAAGGATAAGGTAACCACTCCCCTCTCTCAATCCATGGGTTTGTCATTTGAGACCAATATCGAAGGGATCAAACCCATCTATAAGCCTTTTTATATACTAGTTCAAAACTTAGAGTACATATCCCAACCCAACATGGATCATGCCACATTTTGGCACCATCTTGGGTTCCCCTACCCAACCAAGCAAGAGCCCTTGACCACACCATTATCAGCCCAATCTTCCACCTCCATTAGTAAACCCACCATCACCCCAACCAAACCAGTAGCAACCTCTACCTCTCAAACCATAGTTAAACCAACCAAACCAAATCTACCCATAGTAACTGAAACACCTTCTACCATCCCAACAAAGCCCATAAAAAACCTATGCATGTTCCCTACTCAGAGCCTGACTCACACTCCATTAAAGTTGGATTTATCACCACCTAGCCCACCAAAGAAACCCCAAGTCAAGCCAACCAAGAAAGTGGAGCCACCTAGGATCCCAAAAACCAAAACCTTGCCACTTATTTATACATTGCCTTCCATTTTATGAGCACATCCTTCTTCCATCCTAGGACCCCATCCTTCCATTAAGAAGATAAGTCTCCCAAAGACAACCCAAACCCAATCTCCTCTTTTGGATATACCTCTACCTATCTTTTTCACACCTTCTACCTCCAAACCATCTACTACCAAGTCTTTTATTTCCAAGTCTTCTACCTATAAACAATTGACATCTACACCTTCTTCCTCCAAACCATTAACCCCTAGGAAATATACTCCAAAAACACCTACCGATAATATCTAACCACACAAAAATATTGTTACAAAGCCTACTCCCTAGAAGGATTCTACCATGAAAGCTAAAGCCAAAACCCCAACACCCTTATCACCTTTGCTTAAGTCTTAATAAACCATCCCACAAAAATTATTTCAAGTTTATTGCTTTAATTTGCCTCCTATAAAACCATTTGACCCCCATAGTCCTATGTTATCCTAGCTTAATGACAATCTAATTTGATCATAACATAGGATGCCGAAATATGATATGAAGAACTGTAAATCTCTCCAAGACCTAGTCCATCAATTATGTACTGATAATGACCTTTTGTAAAAAGATTCTCCCATGAGCCCACCACCACTCCAAGAACCAAAACCAACCACCCAATACTTGTCTAGTCCCACACTCTCATCTAAGAGTGGGGATGAACCAAAGCAATCCTCTAGCCCAAATCTTCCCCAAATCCATACCACCCATGTGATCACATGATCATAAGCCCAACAAAAGGATAAGGGGAAGGAAAAGGTGTCCATTCCATGGAAATATCCTTCTTCCACAACTTAATCACCCAACCAAATCTAAACACCCTCACCTTCACCCAAAGCCAAGGTTTCCATCTTGGCTACACCTTAATCCAACCCTTTTTATTCGATCCAAGGAGTAGTTCTAAAGTAACTTCACCAAACACTAGTGAAGATGAGTTTATATAAACTAATAATTACCTTTAGCCATCACTACCAGGTAATGATATAGGCTTCATATTCCATAGAGGTCCAACCATAATATCTATAGCCTTTAGCAACCTTTGTTAGAGCCCTTCAAATTTCCACCCTCATTACCTTTAAGGATTCAAAAATAACCTCTATTCATCCCCAAGATCTGGATCTTCCTCTCTTCATTACCACATACATCAACCAAACTCACATCAAAAGGGTTATGATTTATGGAGGACCTATCATCAACATTATCTCTTCCCATGTATATGACTAGCTAAAATTACTAGAGAACATTATGTTAAAAACCACAATGATGATTCATTCCTTAAATGACACTATGGCAACAACTCTAGGAAATGTCATCCTCCACATTCATTTAGGACCTTACATGCTTCTTGAGATCTTCTACATAGTATAAGGTAAGTTCTAATATAATGTTATACTTGGAGACCCTTGGATCCATTTCATGAATTTTGTGCTATCTAACCTACATTGGTGCATAAAATTTGAGCATGAGGGTTAATTAGTTACCATATAAGCTGACCCAAGTCTTTTTACATCATGAAACATGATGTACCAATTGAATGATGTTCTCCTCCTTCCACCCATCAAGCCTTCACTAACCAATGATGTCTCCACCTCTTTTACCAACTAAGCCTTGATGATATCATCCATTCCTTCTACCCAAATCCTCATAACTGACCCCTTAGAATCAGCATTCTAATATCTCTCACTTGGGGAGTATCGCTTATTAGCCTTAGATTCCTTTCATACTCCCTAGGAGTATGAGAACCTTGACCAGAACCCCAATTATGACCCCAATATTACAACCACTATTCTTTTTTGGCCTCCCAATCTCTAAATGAATCTTATATATGGGGGAATTGATCAACAACTTACTACCTCCTTGACCTCCTCTTCTCCTCGACCATTCACATTTGATTTCTCTTATCTAGATAAACTAGAGTTTGCCAAGATATACCTCCATATGTGTGTTTATAAGTGATTCAATCTAGGACATTATGAGCATGGACGACATGAGTTTCCTCCATGTAAGACCCAAAATCCTCATGAGATATTTGGTCTCAAATTCACTCCATTTGAAGATCTAACTAATTCACCTCACATTACCATCATTGATGAGGAAGTCCCATCCTCACCGACCACTTCACCATTAAAATTTGAGGGTTTTGACATCATCCCCCATAAAAAACAATTTCATCAACATCATTATCATTATACCCCTAACTTATCAAAAAGATGGGGAGATCTTAACCATTCCTTTAACTCATCCTGATATGGTAGAAGATGAATCTCCTGCCATTACTATTGTTCAGTGTTAAGATGAAGATTCCCTTCTTTTTTATATTAGTACAAAATATTCCTCTATCCATAAATCCCTCCTTCTTGAGACTTAAACCATGTTAAACAAATCAACCAAGGATGTCAACTTGGGTACATAGGATAACCTGCATATTGTGAAAATTTATTAATTACTAGATTCCTTGGAGTTTCAAGATTTTCCTTCTTTCATGCGAGACCATAACATACAATTTACTTGGTATTATAGTGAAATATCAGGAATCAACCCTTCCATCACTACCCATAATATTGGTACTACACATGATGCCAATCCTATCAAGTAAAAGCTTCATCAGATGCACCCTCACATATCCCTTCTTGTCAAAGAAGAGTTTTAACTCCTATATATTAATTTCATCTAACCCATTTAATATCCCTAATTGGTCTCAAATTTCACCCCTATCACTAAATAAATAGGGGGACTTTGCATTTGTGTAGAATTTCATGACCTTAACCTTGCTTGTCCTAAGGATGACTTATTTTGCCAAGTATTGACTAGCTTATTGATCTTATAGCTAGCCATGAGATATTATCTCTTATGGATGGGTTCTAAGGTTACAATAAAATATTGATCATTCCTAAATATCAACATAAAATTACCTTTATCACCCCTTGGGGAAATTTATGCAATAGGGTCATGCTTTTTGGTCTAAAGAACATTGGTGCAACCTACCAGTGCACTATGACATACATCTTCCATAACCTTATTCATAAAATTATAGAGGACTATGTTGATTACCTTCTTGGGAAACCCAAATTTCATAAATATCATTTATATGTTCTTAAGATATTTTAATGCCTCATCCATTACCATGTTCACCTTAACCCCAAAAAGTGTATATTTGGGGTCTTATTAAGAAAGATCCTTGGATTTATTGTCTCTCTTCAAGGAATAAAATTCTATCCTATCAAAATCAAATAAATCCTTGACATGCCTCCTCCCAACCACCTCAAGAAACTTTACATTTTGTAAGGGAAGCTCCAATCCATTCATCACTTTATCTCTCAGCTTTTTGATTGATACTAAACTTTCCACCACCTTATGAAAAATATATATCTTTTAAGTGGAAAAAATAATATCAAAAGGCCTTTGATTCACTTAAAGATTACCTTATTTCTCCACCCATATTCATTCCTCCCAAAGAAGATCAACATTTTTACCTTTATATTTTTGCCACCGACCACTCCTTAGGGGAAATGTTTGCACATCAAGATGAACAACATAAAGAGCAAGACATATACTATATAATTTGAATGATTATATAGTATGAGACTTAGTATAACCATAAAAAAATATTTGCCTCACCTTGGTCTTCATGGCCTCCAAACTCTACCACTACCTTCTCAACTACAAGACCTATGTCATAACCCATACCTACCCACTCAAGTATATGCACTCCAAGCCATACCAAAACTAGTGTATGTCTTAGTGGCTCATTCTCTTAGCTAAGTTTGACCTTAAGTTCCTCTATTAGATATCAATAAAATTTCAAGTCATCACTGACCAATTGGCCAAAATACCCATAGTAGATAACCAACCATCTCCCCTTGAGTTTATCAATGAGTCCATCACCACCCTTTCTCAAGAGGACATCACCTATCAAATGACCATGTTATTCGATGGATAAAAATGTAAATGTGGTGGGGGAACTAGTATCATCCTTATTCCCCTTGATTCTAAACCTCTTCCTTTATCCTTCAAACTTGACTTCAATTATACCAATAATATAGCTGAGTGCAAAGCCCTAGTGATAGGTCTCCAAATTACTTTAGCCTCAGGAGTTAAGATGATTAGTGTTTTTTGTGACTCCTAACTCATGGTCAATTAAATAAATGGATCTTATCAATTTAAGAATGATGTTTTTCAATAATACAAACAACTAGTCTATGTTCTCTTGGCGTCATTTGAACATTACCATATCCAAACCATTATGTGATCTATGAACAAGTTTGCCTACACAATGGATTCTTTGCTTCCCAGATCTCATCTACACCTTATGAATCTATGTTATTTATAAATATCCATCATTTTACCAAACCTTATTATACCAAATCAAACCCTCCTTCCATTTGTAGTGTGAAATAATCCCCATTCGATCTTTGGTATAAAAAATCTTTGACTTTCTCAACCTTGCCATCGTCCCTTTTGATATTTCTAGGAATGGGAAAAGAAAATTCATTAAAATTACCTCTCATTACACCATATTAGGGGTAATACTTTACAATTATGGCTAATATTTCCTTATTTTTCACTTCTTACGTAACCATGAAAACTTTCATGTTATCAAGGAAATGCATGATGGGGTTTATAGAGGACACTTTAGTGTCCTAACTGTCACTAAATGTATCCTTCACCTTGGATACTATTGGCCCACCCTTAACCAAGACTATTTTGATTATGTGAAGAAGTGTGTTAAATGTCAATAATACATCAGCTTACATCATGCACCTAGCCATAGTCTCCAAGTATCCAAGGAGTTTTTCCCCTTCTCATAATGGGGATTGGATCTTATTAGTGAAATTAACCCCCATTATTTATAATGACATCATTCTATCATCACTATGATAGAATATTTCACCAAATGGGTGGAAGTTATTCCTCTCATCTTAACCAAAGAATAAAATATTATTAATTTTATCAACCATCATATTATCTACTAATTCGATGTTCCTCATAAGATAATCACTAATAATGGTAAATCTTTTAAGAATAAAAAAATCCAAGGTCTTTGTGATAGGTTTGGCATTAAGTTAAGTTTATCCTTGCCCTATCATCAAAAATTTAATAGATAGGTTGAAGATTCTAACAAAACTCTAACTAAAATGGATAATGTATCTGGTCAAGATTGGCATTTACACATCCCCTTCACCCTATGGGCATATTGCACTAGCATTAAAACACCTACAAGTACCCCTTTCTCTCTCATTTTTGGTGTAGAGGTTATCTTGCCTCTCAAAGTCTAAATTCCCTTTCTTCGCATATCCCTACAAGATATCATTTTTGAAGGTGATTATCATCAATAACATTTAGTTCAACTTGAGATGCTTAACCATATTCATGTCTATCAAAAATTAATCAAGTGTGCCTATAAAAAACATATAAGAAAAAAAAGAATTCAATATCAAAGACCTTATCTTAAAGGAAAATTAACATGCAACCAATATGGAGAAAATTAAGTGGGGCAAGTTTGATTTTAATTGGCTTGGACCTTATATCATTATACATAAGTATGGATCAGGAGTTTACTGGTTATCCTCTCTTGAAGGGAAACTAGAAATTAAGACTCTCAATGCTTTGCATCTACATCCTTTATTTTGTTAAATAGGATCAAACTCATTTTATATCTAACTTAATCTCATCCTTTATTTTATGAGATTTTCCCTTTCACCTCCTCAATTTGAGGACTATCGATTAAAGCACAAAAATATGTGATTTTACATAACAATTGTAGCCGTAATACTAAATATGGGTATCATGGCTCTATCCATGGCATGATTCTCATGGATACATTTCATCCCTAATAGGATGAAATACCATGGTCATTGTCCCTCAGTTAATACTCTCACCCATTAATTTGACCTTGTGTGCTTTAGTTTTGCCTTCACAAAGGTAAGGCTTTTAGCCTATATCTATAAGTATATGTCATTAAAAGTAAAAAAATTAACAAAAATTTATCGTATGGGTCTTCTCTAGCATTAGAAGACTACTCCCTTGAAGGATAACTACAAAACACATCAAAATTGGTCAATATAAGATATATTGTTCCCTTAAAAGGTAGTTATCCCAAAGCTTAAATAAAGTCTCAAAAGCTCAGACCACTATTTTAAAGGATGGATTGGTAAATTTATTGGTCAAAAGCAAACCATTTCTTGGAGACTTCTCACATTTATCACTTTCCCAAAGAAATAACAATATATTAAAAGACCCATTATTTGGCTTCCATGAGGAGACTTCTCGCATTGATCAGTCTACACCCTATATGACAGACTTATTTATACTGACCCTTTGTGAACAAAAACCTTTTTAACCAACTAACGAATGTTAATACAAAGCATGTGAAGGGATTATGTTTGTAAGCCAATCTCGCTTCCTTTTTGTTTTTATCCTTGTTAATGAAATAACATCATGTCCTCTTCTTATTTCTCAAACTAACTTGTTGATACATTCATTTAAATGCATGTCTTTTAATTGTTTTATCTTTTCTTATCTTTTCTCACATATATTTTTGCTATGCAGAGTTAATTTATATACTATTCACCTTCATATAATTAAAATGAAAATCATTAAAAACATTTAATAAATAATTATGTGTTTTTAAGTGATTTTGATTTTACCTTTATTTAAGTCTTTTTACTCAAAACATTTTAATAAATTAACCATGTATCACATCATTACCATTTAATCATACATCATAAGAAATAATGAGTCATCACATATGTTAATCCATCACATTCCTATCTAGATAAAGGATAACATATATTCATTCCTTTGAAAACATTTATACCATATACTTAAAACATATATCTCCTAAATGCTAATCACTACATCATATCATAAGCAACTTCATCACATCCTAAGCATAAATGCAAGTAATAATCATAACCATAAACCACATCCATAAAAAAAATCACATTATGAATATATATATATAACATCACAATAAAATATCCATAACCATAAATCACATCCATAAAATAATAATCACATCATGTGCTCATAAATCATTCATAATAATATATATAACATTATGTCCATGTATTTCACAAAGGAATATACATCTCGCTAAATAGTTCATAGATTCGTATCAAAATCATATACTACATCAAAATGGGAGTCTAAGGTGGAGGAACACTATTGCTCCTTGGGGCTTACCGATCTCTAAAACCTATCTGTATATCCATAGATGTTAGCCACTGATCTAGTATCTCACTGCTAACTCCCTCAGTAATCAATTCCATATACTCACCATATCAAGGCTCATAAGGAAGTTATTTAAAGACCAATGCCTCATAATATATAAGCTCCTCCACAATAGCCACATATCTCTCCAAAGGAAAGGTCCTCAATAGTCCTACAAGTGTTGGCGCTTGCCCTCCTACCTATCTAAGGGCATATCTCTCTAATGTAACCAAGGCTATTTTGGATCTATTTTGATCCCTCTCTTATGTTAGAGTGACCACCTAGCCCTGAGTCATATCTCTTTAGGATCACTACTACTAGAGTGACCTGTGTCATTTCTAGTGCTACCCTATCTTGTTCTTTCTCTATGATGAGTGTTTACTAGTTAGGGGCATCTACATCCATCTGGTACCCACCTCTCTCTTCCATATCAAAATCCATGGCTTGATACCCAACATATCTACCATCTAATATGAACATTATTACATCATAATGTTCCTATAACCATATTATTTAGTCCCTAATGACACCCACATCATCTATGTCTACCCTCATTGGTAGCAACTTGTGATCAATATACTCATCATCTGGCTCTTGAGCAAGTAGGGGAAACTTTGCATCTTCCCTCTTATACCTCAAGAAATCACCTAAAACATCATATACTAGCCAAAAAAATCTCCTCACCCTATCAAAAATAATTAACTCTACGTCATGATCCTGTCTACCATAAAGCCACCTATAACTCTATAATGATAAGGTCCACCCATCCTAAGAATCTAGTATATGGCCTCTAAATGACCTCCCCATCAATCAAGGACTCCAAGCTAGCCTTATACCACTCTAGATCTCATGATTTTCCCCTAGTGGTGTGAGTGCATAATCATATCTCCATATCATGAAGCCAACTATGAAATCTATCTAAATCCATGTATGCCATGGTTATCCACCTAGTCAAAGCACCTTGATGTTCTCATATGCCTATCAATGTAGAAAAAATCTAATGATGATACCATATAATCTATGTAACATGTATCCCCAAATATCCCAATAGATCTACACTAGTAGAACTAGGGCCCAAGTGTACATTATCTAGTCCATCATCATACCTACAATAATTCCTAATAATAAATAAGGAAATCAACCACTACTAGAGTCTGACAATTCATAACAAGTCACAACCATCATCATCATTATGACAATCCATTTCACTCCCTTAACCATGTGATATAGGGGTACATAATACAGGCCTCCCATATGCCACCTAACATGCATGAAATACTCTCTATACAATATATCCATGATCTAATCTTGCTCCTTACCACTAATATGCTCTATTAGATCACCTCATATTGGTATCCTTAATATCTAGTTGATATCCTCTAGTAGGATAGTGATCTCCATATTTGGTAATAATAATGTATTAGTGGCTAGGTCCCATCTCTCAATGAGGACCATCAACATAGTTGTGTTTATAGGCATGTATTGATAGTATCTAATGCTTCATATGCCCAATGCTATCATGAGCTCCCATTCATAGTCTATCATGGCCTTGTGAACCTCATCCAAGAGTTGAGTAACTTAGTCCCACACTTGTAACTTCTCCTTCACCTACATATTTAGATATATGCCTTAGTCTACTTTACCTTTCAACTTCACTTAAACTAACCTAAACCATGAAAACCCTAAACCTTATCTTACCTTACCCAATTTCTATGAAAACCTAACCTCAACCAACTCCTAACCAACCTTAATCCATTCCAAAACCTTCTTTTAACAACATTTTCAACTTATCCTATCTCTATACTAACTACCAATAGTCAAGTATCGATCAATAATGATTCCTTGTGGAAGCATTGCAGATCAACCCTCAACAGTCGATGGTTTGGTGGTGGATTTTTGATGGTCCACACACTGATCATTTGATAGTCTCCTATCAATTGGTAAAGATCAATAACAACCTTCAATAGTCACTATATAGTGACCATTGGTGACATAACCCTATCTCTAAACCACCCAACCTTCAAATCACACATAAAACCACTCAAAATTCCACCTAAAACCTTTCCAATATCTCCCCTACCTTCCTTCCCTTAACCTACTTCCTACCCTTCTACCCATGTCAAACAAAACATAGAACCCCCATTTTTTTCAAACCCCCACCCTAAAAAATAATAATTTAAATCATAAACCAAAAAAATTTAATTACATCACCTACCTCATTCCATGACCATCATCATGGTGGAACCTTGGAAACCACCATCACCACTTGAACATGTGGTCTACCTCTACCTTACTACATCATTGTTATATCTACTCTACCCTAACCACATTGGTCATACCACCACCTCACCAGTCAAATATTAGTCAAACACACAAGTATACACTTTTTTATCATGAGTTCACAATCCACTCTCTATCATTTTCACCAAGGATGAAGGAGAAAATGTAGTGGGTCAACATTTTGTAAATGTGGAAATAAAACCTCATTTGACCTTTAATAGTCTCCCTTTTATGGCTTACATCTAACCATCAATTATCACTACATGACCATTGATGGTCAACCCTAACCATTGATGATCAACCCCTCTAAGGTTTTTACCTTTAACACTCTCCTTTTCATAAAGGACCCCAACCACCAACTTTGCACCCTTTCACTAGGAAATGGGTCAACCTTTTGGTGCACCATATTGGGTGACCATTTGGACCAACCAACCAAATAACCTTGCCTTGGTCATTTCAATCCACCTTTTTTACTTTTTTTAATGACCTTTCCTTTGTCATTTTGACTACATCGATTGCCTATATTTGATGAACTTGCACCACTTTTGCACATTGACCATTTAGGTGCTTTAGAGCACAACCCATTATGGTCCCAATACCTACAACCATTTTTTTTCTCAGGATCACATCCTAACTCAAATACCTATAATTACATTAAATTTAACTAGAAGGCTTGATTTTATAGGCACTAACCCAACATGCACACACTGTTACTATTATCGATTATCCTATCACTTGTCCTTCTCGTACTAACCTTATTTTACACCCTACTTCAACTATTGCATCCTAATCTATGCATGATCCATGATATCACACTTCATCATATTATTTTCATTTATTTTCACTTAAATTCCTAATAACTAACATAATTTACCTTTTTTATCACCCACATATCCACTTATCAGATCTAAACCCAACTTTGTTTCACTTCATCGATTCTTATTTTGAGGGGGAACACCTCCTCCCATACTTAGGGCATCTAAACCTTTACCAACTTCTCCATTTTTATTTTATAGCTTGTTGATATAAACTTCACAATAAAAATGGGTAAAATATATACACTCAAAAACCATGCACTATGTTTCTAGTCATCTAAACACCCCATGACCCTATTTAGTTACCTCAAACCACTCCCTCACCTTCTTAGTTACCAAACATAAGGATTAAAGGCTAATTTTAACCATTTTTATCTCCCTAACCACTAATGGTTGACCCTTGACCACTAACAATTGACCTAACCATCTACTATTACTTGAACTCTTGCATAATCAAAGGAGTCAACTATAGTTTGACTGTAATTCACTCATTAATTACTAGATATCTAAATTTAGCTGATTATTCACATGATCAATACATAATTAGATTATATGATAAACTATTTTTTAAACCTTTTTATTGGAACCTCCCTTTTGTATATATTAAAAGAGGAAGAGAAGGTTGAAAGGATCAATCATCATCAGTATCAATTAGGTAGGCTATAAGAGATATTCTTACTCCTAAGAGAATTAGAAAGCTTCCTAGTAAACCAAGAGCTAGGCCAAAGACTTACCCAAATTTTTTAACTCATTATCAAGATCTATGATAACATTACTCTATTGAAATTACTTTAAGATCCACCAATATATTTTAACTAACTTTTGCATTCCTCATACCAACAATAAATAAAATCAAAGTTTTTATGTTTATTATCAAGATTTAGTAGTTAGATTTTATTATTTGTAGTGTTTGTATCTTTTCCCTTTATTTCTCTTTCACATCACCTTTTTGTGTAGGATTTTTTCAACTCTAGACACTTCACCTCCTACTTAAAACCACCCATAGCCTATTTCACTCACCTAAACACCTAATCCCTAAACTAGACACCTTAGAGCACTACTTCCTGCCTTGTAACCAATATTTAACCCAAAAACGGCTTCTTGAACCTCTCTACAACCTCCCCAATAGACTTATTTTCATAATCCCAAATCCATAGTAACCAATGATGGTTATCCCTAACCATAGATGGTCATCAACCACCAATGGTCACCTAACCACTAATGGTTCTACCCAATTACTGATGGTCAATATGTGTCATTCATAATAGCAAGCTGATTTGACCCATATATCTACACCCAAATTTCTTTTTCTAAGTTTTTATTTTATCATAAAAATACAACTTATTTTTTGAATCAAGTTTTAATAATTTACTATTAGTATCAAATTTGTTATTTTTATTTTAGTCAAGATCACTTATTTCTTTCCAAGCATTTATTGTATTTGATTTTAGTGCCTTCTATTATTTAATGCAATCATCTATTTTCATCATATCAATACTTAAATTTTTTAAAAGTATGGATTAATATCCTCCAAGGAATCTTGTGCTTCTTGGATCTAGCTCACACTAGGTAGTCTACCCTACTGTCTCACTAACCATCCATTTCTCTAGTGTTTTCTTATCTATAAGTTATCCTCCCAAGACAAAGAGGAGTATCAAAAACCATCTAGATTTGTGCATGTAAAACATATCCAAGTTCTACTAACCTTATCCTTATTTTAGGTTTTACAACTTTGTTCTTAGAAATTTAAAAATAAAAAATAGTGAAACATGCCCATTCTACATAAACCAATAATATTATAAGCATTGAGCAAGAAATGATCATATTATGCCCCATTCTACATAATTAAAGTATACTAAAAACATTATCAATTAAGAATCTAGTATTTTTATTATATACAATGGGCATGTGTAGATTTTTCACAATTGAATACCATTAGATTTATTAATTGTAGCATTCTTATCAAATTTTGTGTAGAATGGGCATGTGACCATTCTACAAAAATTAATACTACTTGTTTTTTAATTGATGATAATAATGGGCATGTTTTACCTGAGCTAAAAATATTATGAGCATTGAACAAGAAGTCTTCATAATATGCACCATTCTACATAGTTCTGGTATATTAGGAATATTATCAATTAAAAATCCCATAAGTTTATCTTATTATAAAGGGCATATACCCATTCTACATAAGCTAAGATTATTAAATTATTAATTGATAAGTTTGGTATCTTGTGTAGAATGTATAGGTTCCCATTTTAAGCATGAAAATAATAGTTTGCCTATTCTACACATGTATAGTATATTAAGAATATACTATCAGTTCATTAAGACATGTTTTAATAATATAATAATGCATGTTTATGTTTATTCCCAATGAAAATATGGGTTTAATTCATGGCACATTTTGGATAATGTTATAAAATTATACTTATTTTCCATAGTTTCCATCCTGAATAATAAATGTATCCATCTCATATGTCAATATCCATACTTCTCCAATCCCTCAAAGACAACTAACTAGTCAGTTAGTCAGTGTGAATTACATAGAATGTTGCATCATGAAAATAAGTGTTATGAGTGTAAATCATTTCATGATAAGATGCTACAAACACCCAAGCATGTAATCAAGGAAAGGTAATAATCATTGGTATACTATGGGGAAATTAAGAAATATATGATAACTAGTAGATAAAACATCAATAACCATTTCAATTGCATCTCACTTAACATAATATTAAACTCTCTATAAATTTACCCAAGATAGACATAAACCACCTTTGTTGTAATAACAAAAACTCTAGAAAGATGAGAGGATATGTGGTCAAAAGAGAACCCATATACCTTAGGCCATTAAGGAGAATATGAAAATTTGTAAACATTTTTTAAAATACAAGATGACTTGGATAGTTTGAGAGGTTAATAGGGTTTGATGAAACCATTACCTAGGAGTTTATAGAAACGTTTTTGCATGATGTAACCACTATTAAAGGACTAAAATTTTAGGTCACTAAATATTTTCTAGAAGAGATAACTATTATACTTCATACATGGGAATTTTGGCATAGGAAGCTCGATCCTACTACATTCATGACTCTATTTTTCACATTTAGAGAGAAGTTGGAGTCCTAAAACAAAGGAACACTTCATTATTCATTGCCTTAGATTTGGGTATAATTTATCCTCTACATAGTTACATAATTAACTTGTGAAATTAGATATTCAATGTTATTGGATGGTGGAGCCTGATCTTATTATAATGCTCAGTTCTAAATAGGGGGGATGAGGGGGGGAAATTCCCCCACCCCCCACTATGGTCACCATGGGGGTCTAGGGGGTAGTGACCTACTTAGAAACCCCCCTAGTAGGGGTTTGGGGGTAGCACTCCCAAAGCAAAATTTAGTTAAAAATGCATTGTAAAATATTGTAATTTTGTAGTAAATCTGGACCATTCACTATTAGGTTGTAGATCTAATGGTGGAAATTATGTTTGTGTATTTTTGCTCTATATGTAACCCTCCTTTTGATATGAGGGTATTGTAATTATGGTGGTACACTATATGTGAGTGAAGAGGAGATTGTATTGGATGTATTACAAGTTTTATCCCTTCATTTTGTTGGATTCAATAAAGAGAAGAACTAATTATTTCTATGTGTACATATCCCATATTGGGTGAACCATGTTGAATCTATGTCTATCTTGTATTGTTTTTTTTTGTATTTTAATTCTATGTTTATCTCATTAATATTGAGATATGTTTTGTATTCCTAACAACTAGTATCAGATCTGAAGTTTTATTTGGTAGATAAAATCATAGGAAAAGAGGGTTCCTGGTTTGAGTGGGAACAATGGAGAAGAAGGCAAGTTTAAGGTCAAAAATTTAAATGGCCAAAACTACAAGCTACGAAACATGCAAATAGATGACTATCTATATCATAAGGATATTTTACTACCATTGGGTGGAATAGCAAAGAAAATGATGACTATGAAGGATGAAGACTGGGAAGTTCTTGATAGAAAGGAATCAAGAACAATATAGCTATGCCTTGTAGTGTTGATGGCATTACATATTTAAAAAAAAGAGAGAATAGCGGATGTGATAAAATCATTGGATAGAGTGTATGAAAAAACCTCAACCTATAATAAGGTATTTCTTATAAATCATTTATTTAATCTAAAAATGTCAAAAGGTGGGTCTATTGCTGATCATTTAAACAAATTTAACATGGTAAAAAATTAGTTAAGCTTTCTGGGAGTAAATTTTGATGATGAGGTTAGGGATATTTTGATTTTGTGTTTATTACCAAAAATAAAGAATAGCTTGGTCATGGCTATGATTAATTATGTCTATGGATCAAACACTTTAAAGTTTGATGATGTTATTGGTGTTATTCTTAGCAAAGAAATGTGACATAAAAACATAGGTAAGACATCAAGTAATGCTTTGACTATGAACAATAGGGGAAGATAAAAGGATAGAGGAAAGGGCCTAGGGAATCATGGGAAGTATAAGAAGGGCATATCCAAATCCAAAGGAATGTTGGTGTGTTGGATTTATGGGAAGAAAAGACACCTAAAGAAAGATTATTGGTTTTAAAAAGGAAAACAAGGAGATGGACAACAAGATAAAAATAAGGAAAAAATGTAGTAGGTGATGCATTACAAGATGTTTTAATCCTTTATTTAGATAATATTAATGATTCTTGGGTGTTATATTTAGGGGCTTCATTTCATGTTACACCCCATAAGAAATATTTTCAAGACTATGTTTAAGGTGATTTTAAACAGGTTTATTTGGGTGATGGTGAACCTTATAAAATTTTAGGAAAGAGTAAGATAAAAATAAAATTATAGAATGGAAAAAAAATGGTTTCTAAAAGAGGTGAGGCATGTTCCTGAGTTGAGAATAAATATAATTTTAGTAGGGTAGTTGGGAAGTGAGGGCTACATAGTTACATTTGCATAAAATTCATTAAAGGTCACTAAAGTATTATTGGTAATAGAAAAAGGAGAGAAGGTAGGTATATTATATATATCTAATGGTAATGTTGAATCTTTGATTGATTTAGCTTCTACATAAGCAGATATAAAATTATGGCACCATAGACTTGGGCACATGAGTGAGAAAGGGATGTAAGTTCTCCACTCAAGGAATTTATTGCTAGATTTAAAGAAGGTGGATTTATATTTATATGAGCATTATGTATGTGTAAAATAGAAGAGATTTAGATTTATCAGAGTTGGGAAGACAAAAAAGAATGAAAAGTTAGAATGAGGATTTATCAGGTATCATCATTTGGTGACTCTTCTTATTATATTACTTTTATTGATGATGCAACTATAAAAACTTGGGTTTATTGCATACAAAAAATATATGATGTTTTTGATACTTTTAAGAAATAGAAATCTTTAGTTGAGAATGAGATAGGAAATAAGGTGAAATGTGTTAGATTAGACAATGGAGGTGAATACTGTAGCAAATAATTTAATAATTATTATTCATCCCATGGGATTTTTAGAGAGAAGGATAGTTTCAAAAACACTATAACAAAATAGTGTGTCAAAAGGATGAATAGGACAATCATGGAGTGTGCAAGGAGTATGACATTACATGTAGTGTCACCCTTACAATTTTGGGTAGATGATATGGATACCACTATTTACTTAATAAATAGAGGGCCTTTAAGTCCTTTGGATGGTGGCATTATACAAGAAGCATGGATAGGTAAAAAGGTAGATTATTCCTTTTTAAATATTTTTGGTTGTTAAGCATTTGTCTATATTGATAAATAAAATAGAGCCAATCTTGAATAAAAATCCAAGAAATGTACTTTTATTAGATATGGAGTTAATGATTTTAATTACCATTTATGGGATTTTGAAATTTTCAAAATCATTAGAAGTAGAGATGTGATATTTAATGAGAAGGTCATGTACAAAGATCAATTGCAGGGAGAGAAACAAGAAAAGACAAATATAGAATATGCAGTACTTGATGAAATCATAAGAAATGAAATTACAAAAGTGCTAGATAATTAGAATGTGTAACAACTACAACTACAACAAAAACAACAAGTACCTCAAACTCTTGAAAGTGTAGTTCAAATATCTACCAAAGTAAATAGACTCCCTAAATGATACTCTCCCTCACTTTATTACTTATTATTGTCTATTGGTGGTGAGGAAAAAATATATAAAGAAGAAATGCAAGTAGAAACTAGAAAGAAGTGGGAGCAAGTAATGAAAGTGGAGATGGACTCCTTGGTACATAAACAAACATGGGATTTGGTTCATTTGCCTATAGGTAAAAGAGCATTGTATAATAAATGGGTTTATAAGTTGAAGGAAGAAGATGGAGGAAAAAAGAGGTACAAGGATGGAATTGTTGTAAAGGGGTTTGCACAAAATAAAGGTATTGATTTTGATGAAATATTTTCTCCAGTTGTAAAAATGACTTCCATGAAAACTATTTTAAGTTTGGTAGTAGTAAAATATTTGCACCTTGAACAGATATATGTGAAGACTTCTTCCCTTCATGGTGATTTAGAGGAGGAAATATATATGGAGCATCCATAGGGATACAAAGTAAAAGGTAAGGAGAAAATGGTGTGTAGGTTGAGGAAGAGTTTATATAGTCTAAATCAAGCTCCAAGATAGTGGTATTTGAAATTTGACATGTTTATGATAGAAAAAGGTTATATTAGATGTCATTATCACCACTTTTTCTATTTTAAGAGATTAGATAATGGAATATATATTATCTTATTATTTTATGTAGATGGCATGCTTGTTTCAAGGTCTAACATGCAAAATATAAATGATCTCAAAAGCAAATTAACAAATTTATTTACAATAAAGGATTTGGGTGTTGCAAATGAAATCTTTGGTATGAGAATAACAAGAAATAGGAAAAATAGAAAATTGATATTGTCTCAAGAAGAGTAAATCAATAAGGTGTTATTCAAGTTCAATATGAAAGATTCAAACATTTTAAGTACACATTTAGGAGGGAACTTCAAATTAAGTAAGGAATAGTGTCCTAAAATGCAAGAATAAATCAATTACATGTATAAAGTTTCATATGCTTTAGTAGTTGGAAGTTTAATGTATGCTATGGTGTGAATGAGACCAAATATTTCCCATGCAGTGGGAGTTGTCAGAAGGTTTATGAATAATCCAAGAAAAGAGCACTAGGATGTATTCAAGTGGATTCTTAGGTACTTGAGAGGAACCATTGATAAACAATTATTCTATGAAGGTTCAGAAGTTACCTTATAAGGATATGTTGATGTAGACATGGCTAGAGATTTAGATGGTGGGAGGATCCCATAGGTTATTTTTTCACTATTGGTGATAAATTAGTTAGTTAGATTTAAAAATTGTAAAGGATAGTTGGTTATCAACTATAGAGGTAGAGTATGTTACAACTACAGAAGCTAGCAAGGAGATGATATGGATCCAATGGTTCATGGAAGAGTTGAGGCATAAGTAGGAAAATTATAGGTTGTACAGTGATAGCCATAGTGTGATTCATTTAGAAAAGAACTTAGCATTCCACTCAATAGCCAAACATATACAACTTAGGTATCACTTTATTCATTTAGTTTTTTAGGATGGTCAACTAAAGTTGGAAAAGATCCATACAAGTAAAAATACTATATGTATGCTAATAAAATTAGTCACAAAGGAGAAGCTAGATAGTTTTTTAGCTTCAATAGCTCTATAGGGATAACAAATAAGATGAGAAACATGCCAGGGTCAAAGTTCAAAGAAAATACCAGGGAAGAGTTGTAGCGATGGAGTTATAGTGATGGAGTTGTAGCAATTAGTGTTCAAGTGGGAGATTATTGGATGGTAGAACTTGATATTATTATAATGCATGGTTCTTTATATGGAATATGGGTAGATAATGTTCCCCCCCCCCCACTATGGTTGCCATGGAGGTCTAGTGGGGTAGAGACCTACTTATAATCCCCCCTGGTGGGGGTTTGGGGGCAGCACCCCCAAAGTAAAATCTAGTTAAAAAAACATTGTAAAATATTTTAATATCATAGTAAATTTAGACCATTCACTATTAAGCTTCATATCTAACTATAGAAAATATATTTGTGCATTTTGTTCCTATATGTAACCCTCATTTTGATATGAGGGTATTATAATTATAGTGGCACCTTGTATGTGAGTGAAGAGGAGATTGTAATGGATGCATTTCATGTTTTATCCCTTCATTTTGTTGGACTAAATAAAGAGAAGAACTAGTTATTTCTATGTGTATGTAGCCCATATTAGGTGAACCATGTTAAATTTGTGCCTATCATGTATTATGTTTTTTGTATTTTAATTTTATCTTTATTTCATTAATATTTATCTATGTTATGTATTCCTAAAAAATGTTAAATTCAGTATAATTTAATATCCTTAATCATCTCAAGCATGGGACAATGGTGAATGTACCTAACTTTCACTTAAACATAATAAGAAATATAGAAAAAGAGTACTAAAAAGGGAAACAAACATCTTTGTCCCATCACTATCTAATTCAACTGATTGTACATGACATGTTTAATGGAATTAATACCTAAATTAAATTCAAAAAAAATATTGACAATTCAATGACTACTATAAAAATAACATCATAAATCACTTGATGAAGAACAAAGAATGGATGTTGAATAATATGATGTGGTTGTAGAGGAATAAGAAGATCATGTGAGAGAAGAGAATATAAAGAGACCTAAGAGAGGAATAAAGAGTAATTTAATACTAACTCCATCAAATTATTATTTTATGGGTAATAAAATGGTTGATAACACATGCTCTACATCAATAGCTAGGAAGAAGCAAAAGGTTCTAACTCCACTCACTCCTAGAAGGCAATCACAAAGGATTAGGTGTCGAATAACAAAACAACACACTCTAATATCCCCTAATTTTATTCAAATAGAGAGTGGGGAATAATTTGAGAAAGAGGATGACCTTAACGTAGATGAAAGTCATTCTACCAGTAGTTTTGATGAAGGAAACTTTGCTTCATCCACCTCTAAGATTCCATCCTTTAAGGAGATAAAACATTGGATTACTTCATATAATGTGGCAAGAGAAGAGGTATAATTTTAGGAATAACAAGATAATTTTGTGGATGAATAAGTGGTAATGGTATAATAATAAAACCCTATTCATCCTAGGTAGGAAGAAAATAATAAATAGGTGAAAGCCCTATGAGAAATTAAAACCCTTAGGGCATGCATTGAGGAGCTTAAAAAAAAGAAGAATTGGATAGATACACTATCTAGGGTGGTATTAATAGAGACTAGTAATTTTAAATCCCATATAGATCAAACTTTAATATAAGTGTCTCTTAGGGTTTCAAGAAATATGAGAAAGACTTTTTCAACTACTTCCACTCAGACCAAAGAGCTCAGCCAGGAAGAATTGTTTATGAAAAGGGATGTCAAGATACAGACCATATAGATTATATGGCATAATCAATTTAGTTAATTATGAGATGAAAACATATATTTAAATAAGAAGGTTGAATAAGTGGATCCAAAAAAAATAAAATTGAAAAATAAATTAGAAGATATGTGTTAGTTAATAGTGCAACTAATGAGTTATATATATCCTACAAGAGTGTATGATGTCTATCTTGAGGAGCAATGGTTGAAATTTCAGTTCATGAGAGTCTATTTTAACATGATCAAACTATTAAGTGAGCCTCACTCCTTATTTGAAATATATAATAGTGTCACTCCTAAGGATCAAAATCAATTATGTGAATTTTATATACACAACCATGACATTCCTCATGGCCAAGAATGGAGTCTAGACCTATATTTGGGTGATGCGATTTTGAGATATTTTTATTCTTATCTTCCCAATGAAAAAATAAGAGGTGAGGAATTAGATGAACATCATGAGAAATATAATAAACAACATTAATTATTAGAGAGGAGGCTACCAGTCTAGATTTTATAGAATCATATTGTATTACATTAATGAACAAAAGAGATGTAGCTACAAGAAATAGAATAAAATAAATAGAGGCCCAAAATTAGTACTTGACCTTGATAATTAGAATAGTTTAAGAAGCCTAAAACTATTATTTAGTTATATGGAATGAGATTTCCCTTCAATTGAAAATGAAGAAACCATTATCAAGTTATACTTTCATGGCATCTCTCAAAAGAGTCACTAAATATATTCATGTGAAAAGAAGTAAGAGATTGAGTTGGCTTTCCATAACATATTAACCTCTTATTTTCTAGTTTCCCATTTCTGATTAGATGGGAATAGAGATATTTAATAAAATAACTAAAGATAGGAAATTAAATAGGATAGAAGATAATTTTGGGGTTTATAGAAAATAGGTGATAAGTACAACATAAACATTTGACTTCTTAGAACTTTGTTGCCATATGCAGAGGTTTAGATTGATTGAGGACTAGAAACAAATTTAGTTATGGGTTGTGATGAGTTGATAAATAATATATAAAACTACTCCTCCAATCCTCTTTTAATAATTCTCTCATTCCAATCCTAAGTATATAAAGTTGCCTTTTGTATCCCTTTCTTGTCTAATATTACTAATAAATATGATGTGCACATCTTTGTGGTTTGTGTTTATAACGAAATTTTTCTTAATGAAGCTTGCATCATGTACTTTTATTATTTTTTTGGTTTTACTACTCATTTGGAGTACTCATGAATAGGGATAAATCATTAGTTGTAGGAATTGGTACCCAACCCATAGCAATAGGGTGGCCATTCATAGATAACTTAGAGAATGATAAATTAATGCGTAGAAAGGTCATGAAGGTAATTTTTACCAAAAATAATCATGTTTTTCATTGAGATACTTTTAGTAATGTAATCATCATATTCATGTAAATTCCAATTCTATTAGTTTAACCCATGGTAAAGTTTTCCCTTTTTGTCTAATCTTATGACATTAAACTTATACATCATAATTTTCATCCCATATAATTAATGTCACTATCCCACACAAGTGCCACAAATAGTTCATCACTCAAGGATAATCAACCTATTAGTTGGGGGTGTGAATTTCATGGAATGTTACATGATGGAAACTTTATTTTTACTGATGTGGAGAATGTCATGATAAGACACGATGAGTTCCCAATCATGTAATCAAGGAAAAGTAATTATTTTAGGAATTAATTTAAGGGGAAGATTAAGACAAAAAAATAAGTAGTAAACTATGTGAATAATATAAGAAAATGAAAGGATAGCAATAGGAAAGTGATACACAACATTATCATGTTTTTCATCTTGAACATCAAGAACCTCATTTCCTAAAATCAACTACAAACTACCATACATCCACCTCAAAAAATGAATATTTATTTCACAAGATACAATACCATTATGATTTTTAAAATCCATTAGAGGGAGAATAATAGTATTGTATCTTATGAAATTAATGCCTAATTTATGAGTTGGTCAGATGGTAGTTTATTATTGCTTATAGGAAATAAGGTGCTTGAAATATCAGTTCAAGATACAAGACATGATAATACCTTGAATTAAAAATAAATAATTAGAGGAGAAAATGGGTAAAAAATTAGAACAAGAGGAGATAATGAGATAATACATTTTAGAAATTGAAAAAATAAAGGTAGAATCAAGTGGAGGTGTCCTTAAAAGGGAGAAAAAATTGGTATGGAAAGATAATATAAAATATTAGGAGATAACGTAGAATTTAGAATCGGTGGTGATAACACCAAAACCTATTACTAGTGTCATATAAGGCCATATAGAGAACAACTTCTACTCCTTTAGATTAGGTGGTTGTGTATTATAGAGGATTATTTATGGAAGACAATGTGGTTATGATGGTTGTCATGGTCAGGGTGGTAAAATGGGTAGGTTGGTCCAAGTGTTTGATATGATAGATGTATGACTTTGACATCCATTACCTATGTTCATGAGTGATAAATTATGATCAAACAATTTGTATCCTTTTTTACACAGTGATTTTAGTGAGTGAAATTATAAATTATAAAAGTGATAAAGTAAAGCATTGTCCTCTTTATCCCATGTTGATGTTGGTAGTAGGCATCTACCTATGTAGTGTTGTGTGGGTGTGTGTGTGTGATAAGTTAAATTGGTCTCAAATTTTGTAAAGTTGGGTGTTACCAATAATAAATAAATAAAATCTTGGGAGGATATTATTCATTTTTATCATTTGAGTGGTTGATGAGCATTATAAATTAAGCCTAGATCAATGGTTGTTGTGTATGAGGTCATTTGGCCTATTTATTATACTTTGGACCATTTTATCCTACAAGAGTTAATAAAATACATGTTATCTTAGATGTTCTTATATTTTTTGATTGCTCATGTATGTTTTAGTTATTTCTATATATTTTCAAGTCTTATGTTTAGTTTTTACATTAATCCATTCAAATACAAGAAAAGTACCAATGTGTTGTGTGTTTCTGTGTAGGTAAACACTAAAGGCATAGTTCATAACTCTTATAGAATTATTTTATTCTTGGAGGAACTCAAATTATTAAAGTAGTGTTTCATGGTTATAGCTTGTTACAACTAGCCCTATGGCATTTGATGTAGTGGAGGTGGCCATGGCTAAACATTTGAAGGATCTGGGGTAATTGAACTTGGGAAATCTAGTTAATAGTGGTGATGTGTGTTGTTAGATGTGGGTAGTGGACATGGTAGTCAGGCTCAATTATCATGATGTATAGTATTTATTCCTTGAATCTTGGGTTAGCTTAGTCGGGATGGGTCTAGTTTCTAGGTCATGGATTTTTAGTATGCTTGTTCTTAGGCCATCTATTTTGGGTCATTGTTTGTTGTTGGTGGTTTTGGTTATTTTTTTGTTTTTTTTATGTTTTTGGTTTGGATTTGGTTTTTATTTGGATCTTGAGGCCTCATTATATCATTGGTTTCAATTAATAAATGGGAAAATAACCCCATAATCTACATTACCAAGAAAAAAATTAGGTTGTACCTAAATAATTACAAAATATAGAATGGTGAAATAGAGGGGGTACTATTGATTGGAACTAAGAACTAGAATGGGACATAAACAGGAGGCTTAGATAACCCCTACATCCACATAATCATTAACATTTCTATTTTTAATGGCATTACTAGTGTCACTTACATCACCGAGGCCACTAATGACCATAGCTATCCTCACATGTCATGTAATATTTGAACTTGGATGGGGGTAGACACAACCAAGCCAGTTAACCATGCCTTGCTTTATGTTTTTCAAGTGATTCATTTTATTTCTATTTGTTTAAAAATACCCCATTGAAATCAATGGGTATGCAACTAATTAGAGGATAAACTAAAATCCATATTCCATTTTTAACTAAATAGTCATATTCATTTTTCATTATTTCTATCCATACATCAATATTTTCAACTTTTTTGAAGGAAGTAGGTTCTGAATCAAAAATAACATTGACTTATTTTAGATGGTCTTCTAAGGTAAAATTTTCTATCTTATCTTGAATTTATTTCAAGAACATTTATATTTATTATGTGGTTGTGTTTTTATTATGAGTTATTATTTTTCCAAATTCATTAGGTTTGACATCTTTCAATGTCTATGTGGCCCATTTTGGCATTATTTTCTATGTTGTTTCCAAAATAATTGGTGTCTCATTTCCTTGATTTGAAGCTTATTCATTTTATGACATATTTTAATCTTGTAATGAAGTTTCATTTTATTCCATAGGGGAATTTTTTTTAATTACAAGAGTCAATAAAGATTCAATTTATTCTCAATTATTCCCCCTTAATTATTTGGAATCTCTATACCACTTTCTTTGAAAAAAATCAATTTTTGCATATTCCTTAAGTCAACTTAATTATTTACCAATAAGTATTGTGTCCTTTAAATTTAATATAAGAAAAATTCTCTTTAAATGATAAATTTATTATTTTTATCATCAAATAGTATGTAGGCCTTTGAGGATTATGAGTATCCAAAAAGGATTTATTTTTTTACTCTTATGATCTAACTTATTTCTTTTCACTTTGGGAATCAATGTGTAGCATGTGGATCCAAAAATTTGAAGATGCCACACTAAAGGTAGATGACCAAACCAAAATTCAAATGGAGTATTCATTTGAATATATGTTAATGGTGACATGTTACAAAGATATATTGTTGTTTGAGATGCTTCAACCCTTAAATGTATACTTTCAGTTTGAAAACAACATTTCATAAACCATGTTCATCACAGTTTTACTCATCCTCTCAACTACTCCATTTTGTTGAGTGTGAAGAATTATGACATGATGTTTGATCCATTTTTTATTGATACAAGCTTTAAACACATATTACTTAGTCCTTAATGTCTCAATATAGGATTGTGCATCATTTTCAACCATTATTTGATTTTATTTTTTATTTTTTTTTCAAAATTAGATCCATATCATTCTACAATAATGATCAATGAAAAACATGAATTACTTATGACCACCAATAGAAATAATTGGTAGAGAACACAAATTAGAGTGAATCAACTAAATTTTCCTTTCATATTTCCATTTTAACTTTTGAAATGGTTCCCTTTCATGTTTGTCCAAGGTGTAGGCTTCACACTTTTAAATAATTTTTGGGAGAGTTGGCAAACATACAACAACATTATTTTTCATTATTTTAATGTTATCATAGTGGGTATGCCAAAATTTTAAATGTCACATAATAATATTTATAATTCCTCCTTCCATAATATGAGTTAAATTTCTTGATATTAAGTCTCACCTTTGAGTTTTAACAACTTTTTTTTCTCAAATCTGGACAATACAATTGCACTATCACATTTTCTTTTAATTTTTACCTCTCCATCATCTATAAAACTATAATGGAATTATTTTTAAATTATCACCAAGAAAAAAATTTATTTTTAGTTTAGTAAGGTATGGGACATTATGGAGAGTGAAATTTGGAAGCGTTAGTTCAACTTAACTTGAATTTTTCCTTTGCCTTCAGGTTGCAGACTTGATCTATCTACTAAATATACCAAACCACATATTTCCCATGAAACTCCAAAAAAAAGTCCCTTAAATAATTAATGTGTTTATTGGCACCAGTATTTAGGACCCCAACATTATCCCATGTATAATTTACTGAGGGATTATTGACTTCATCTAAAATGGAAAACACAAATTCACTTGTAAACTAGGCCATATTTGATTACGAGGTTTTCATATTTTCCTTAATTTTTTTTTTTGTTTTTGATAGGCCTCAATTTTTTGCCATGATGTTTTTCATTCATGAGCCTCATCATTCCACTTTCTACCAAAACCTTTTAAAAACAATTTTTATCTATCATTTTTCTTTTCATTATGTTGACCATTGCTTTTGTCATTTTTTTCCTTGTCGTTTATTTATCCCCTTACTTTTTCCATTTCTTTTATTCTTGGAAGAGGAAACATTGTTAGAATCATTTCCATTTTAATGAGCATAAAAAATACTATCACGTATGGTTTCAATCTTTATTCAAAATGCCTTTTCTCTTTTAGACAACTTTTCAACCAGTCAATCAAAAGTGAGTGTATTTAATTGATTGTTTACTTGTAAAGAATCCAAATAGGTTAAAAATTTAGGACAAATATATTTTATGAATAAATTAATATATATCAATTTTTTCATCAGTATCTTCTACATCATAATTTATTTTATGAATGTTTGAACCCATACTCATTATATCACCATTGTTTAACTCAAGGCTAAATAATTATCAATGAAAGTCATACATATTCAGATTTTGAATGAGAATCATACACATATTTCAAATTATATAGTGATTCTGATATATTTTTTCACCCTTGTCTATGATAAGGAAAAAATCATTATCAATTGAGGCCCTTATTAGGACCAATTAATTATAATTTTTATACTTCCATATTCATGATTCTAATTTTATTATTGGATCAAATGGATGTGTTTTTCCATCACAAATTTTAGACCAAAATTCATTGAATATGAGATTATTCTTAATTTTTCTAACCATTCTAACCTAGTGTTCTTCTTAGTTAATGTTATCCCAAAAATTATTTTTAATGAATGCATATTTATATAAATGGAAATGGATTGGTTACTTACAGATCGAATAGGTTTCCTTTTCATTATACTCACCTTTCCTATATACCTATCGGTACGTGAAAGGTCATATTTTTTTGATATACCTAATGGTATGTGAAAGAGACATTAAATCACACGAGATGAAAGTGATATGTGGAACATAGTTAGTATGTTAAAATTATTAATTCTATCAATGACACATGCTTTGTGAGAAATCCTTGTATGTGGGAATAAATTTCCTATATATTTAAAATTTCTTACATTCAAGATTTATATCTAGTGATATAGATGAATGGATAATGGAGGAAAATGGAAAAAATGGAAACTTTGTCTTTAATTCTCCCTAAAATTACATAGGTTAAAATATTCATGTCTTTGTTATATATATATATATATACATATATATATATATATATATATATATATATATATATATATATATATATATATATATATATATATATATATATATATATATATATATAATGCATTAGATGCAATAGTTTAATCCCAATGATATTACTCATAAACATGAACAAAAAGCACCACTTATACTAAATGATTCAATTTTTTCTTTTCAAAATTTGTTTTATTTTGAAAAAGATTTTGTTTTGATTTTGAAATATTTTTCAAAAAAATGAATTTCTTATTTTATTTTAATTTTAAAGAAGTTAAAAATTAGTATTCCCTTATTTTTGGAAAACTTTCCAAAAATATGTGTTTTTCAAATAAAAAGCATAAAAAACATAAATTCTCAAAAAGAGACTTGAATTTTTAAATGCAAATACATTATCTAAAAATTTGAAACACCAACTCACTTGGATAAAAAAACATTATTCATGGATAA
Organism: Torreya grandis; assembly: GCA_037957365.1. Lineage (NCBI taxonomy): Eukaryota > Viridiplantae > Streptophyta > Pinopsida > Cupressales > Taxaceae > Torreya > Torreya grandis. The sequence continues at coordinate 4,812,604 of JARHVA010000595.1, read as the reverse complement.
AAAATGAAAATATATCAAATTTTAGGCCAATCATATTTCCTCATACCTCTAACTTGTTAGAATAGATCATTTTTGTTAGTAAATAGGTATACTATGCAGTTTGAATGTGTATACACACTATTTTCACTTTATCAATTTATGTTGAGAAGTGTTATCATTTATGTCAATTTTTATGTCATTTTATGTCAAGGTTGATGTCATTTATGTCAAAGTGCATCTGGTGAAGATGTTTGAAGAGTGGTTTATGAGATATGTGCTTGTGTACTTGATGTGACAAGGAAGCCATATGACAAGAGAGAATTTGATGGAAACCTAATGTCTATCTATTAATAGAGAATTTGAAGGAAAACCTAATGATTATTATATTGATTTATTTAATTTCAGGCCAAGTAAGCATTAAATCATGTTTTAGTACTAGTCCTTGAGTACAAGGTATCTTGATAAGCCTAGTCATAATAAATATAGTCATATCATGAGCATGTGTATGATGAGAATGAAGAGGTATGTACATAGATATGAAATTATTTTAGGATCATATAAGGAATTTTATCAAGGTATATAATCATCAAAGTGTTTCAATTTTATTTATAAAATTTTCAAAGTGCTTGAGAAGCCTAGTCATGACATTAATCATGATATGTAAAGACCTAGTAAGAAGGTTTGATCATGGTGACCTAGTGATATAGATGCACATAGGAATAATAGGTTGTATTAGGTTTCTTTATCATGCATATGAGGTATTATTAAACTTTTTATAGTTTTAAGGAGATACTACAAGGGTAATACCTTAAGTCTAAGTCTAGAACTAGACTAGTTCTAGACCCTACCTGACCTAATGAGGCATCATGATGTATTGTAAATAACTATTAAGGATGTAAAGTAGTGTTTGATAATGAGATAGGTTGATTTTATATGTGAGTGATGTGTATATCACATGTAAATAGGCATTAATTTAATTCTCAAGACCTAATGTGGTTGAGAGAGAGAGAGAGAGAGAGAGAGAGAGAGAGAGAGAGAGAGAGAGAGATGCCTAATGATGGTTCATTATTGTATTTCAGTATTTTTGATCTCATATGAGCATGGATATAGTTATTATATATTTATTCAAGTATGTTCACAAGTTTTAAGGTCATGGTTTTCAAGATAAGGCATGAAAAGTGGTTTTGAGATCTCTTGTGTGCATAGAATGAAGGGTTCTCAAACCAAGAAGGAATTTAAAGTGTTCATTGGCATGTGTAACATTTGAATTGGAACATTATATGTTAAGGATAGATGGGTAAGGGTCATATCTAATATCTCTTAGAATTATTTTTGATAAAGAGGGGCAGTCCTTTATGAATAATTGTTAACACCAAAAATAGTGTTAACCCTCTCTAAAACCCTAACAATGACCCGACATGAAATATATTGTTATAAATTACTTATAATGTATTTTTATTGATATTTAAGTTATTTTAGGTTGTATTAAACTCTTTTATTCACCTTTGTATATGATTGGTTTGTCAGGTGTGTGAGTAGACCCTATAGGAAAGTGCTTATTTCTTAGAGATTTGTTGCAGTAATCAAAGTTGACCAAGTAAAAATTGATAAATGGATGAAGGAAAAATTTTGAGACTTAAAATTTTTATTCATTAAGGTTTCTTAAAAATTTCTATCCCTCAGGTTTGTTAAACCGGTCATCCAAGTTAGCTAGTCACTAACAAACCTAATGATGGAAACATTGAGAAACCCATGCAGCAATGAGAAAATGTTTTATAATGTATTATCATGGAGTAAGGTTGGATAAAATTGAATGGATGTGTTTTTAAATAATTTTAATACATACTAATTTTTGATATAAATTTTTGAGGTTAGTAAATATGATGAAAATGCTGCTCATAAGTTGACATGTTTGGTTTAGATGAGACAGTGAGGTACAAGTTTATGTGATTGATCTACAAGACCAAGATTTCCATTTAAACATATTATATTTATATATAATAATGATATAATTATCTCATAATATCATCTAAATTCATCATAATTCATTTAAGGTATCTACATAGGTGTTGAAGGTCATTATCACCATGACTGTGCTTTAAGGCAAACTGGCAGTTTGTGTAAGCAAGTTGCAATGATGAGTTTGAAGCTTTATGACCTAAGTTAAAGTTTATAATTTAAATTATGTTGTTATTTTGGGAAATTTTGTTCTATAAATTATTTTTATAATGTTTTAGATTCATTTAAAGTTATTGAAATTTTAAATCCAAAAGGGGTCAACTAGTTTAGGTTTGGCTGTGTACTAAAGACAACAAATTGGTCTGCAAGATCAATACTTTCCAATAGAAATTATGATATTTTTTAAAATTTTTTTTAGGAATTTTTATGATCATTTTCATCCCTTTATTTTTTTCTTTTATTTTTCCTAAGTTCAAGTTTCCATGATTGCCTTTTGAGACTAGTTAGGAGTTCAAAGTGAGCATTTTACAGAGAAGAGTTTGAGCTAGTATACCCTGAGATGTGATGTCTAAATCATATTTTGATGACCAAGAGGTCATGTATATTTTTCACATGTGAATTTTTTACATTTTTGTTTTTAAAAATTATGCTTATTCTTCATTTGTTCAAGATATATTTTCTATGTATGAGAAGGCCTAATTGTGAACAGTATAAATGGTGTGATTAAAGTAGTGTTTGTAGACACCAAAATCATGTCAACTCCCCTGGTCATCCCCCATTTTATTCTTCTTCACCTATTTAACCCTTTTCGACCACTTTTCCCACTAGCCTTGACCCTGGCAGCTTGTCAAAATGCGCACAGAGCTAAAGTTAGTCTCTGCCCCCATTCTGTATCTGTCGACGACAGTCATTACCCGATCGACATCACTGATGTCGGTCACTTATCGGCCGATGTCGGCAATCTTGCCGACGTTGGTCACCTTACCATTACCCGTTATTATTTATCATTCGGTTCCCAATCGGTTTCCCGATTGGTTATCGAACCGTCCACCGAACCGTCCCTCGTCTTCATCAGCAAAACCATTTGAAATCTCTGCCAATCGATCCTAAACTCTAACATTCACAGACTCTTGCAACCAATCAGCTCTGGAGATCAACCAACTCTATCATTCGACCAATCCGCATTCGCTTTGATCAACTTACGGCAATGCTTCAATGACTTCAATCATGACTTTTATCATATCTTCTGACAGGTAAGTATTTTCTCTGTTTGTTTTTATTTCTTTCTGGTTATTATTTGTTTGTTATTTCTATCACCCTGGATGAGTCCCTTATTTACATCTCTACCCACTATCCCAATCTATAACTCTGTCCAGACTCGACCAAAACCCCCAGACCCTGTCCAAACTCGACCTTACCTTGATTAGACCCTGTCCAGACCTTGTCCCGACCCTGACCAAAACCCTATCCCAACTCTACCAAACCTTCTGCAACTCGCCCAGACTCTATCCAAAACTTGCCCCGACCGATGCCGGTCACTACCCCGATCGACGCCGGCACTTTAACCGACGTCGGTACCTTCCCCTGACCAACGCCGGCACTACAGAGACCAACATCGGTGACTGCACAGAATAGTTTACTTCATTATCAAGTACGCATTTATTTTCTATCTTTTATTTTTGTCATTTTATCTTTCATTACATCTACTTCAGTCCAATATTCTACTTTTTTATCATTGGGTTGATATCCTTCTAGGAAGTCTTCATACTTCTGGGATCGGGCATTCGCCTGACAGCCCACCATACCCTTGACTAACGTTTTTCCGTGCTTCAGTCTCTTTTTCTTCGTAGGTGTCATTCCTCCACAGCCAAAGAGGAGAACCTTCCAACATCTGATTTCGGTGTGCACGACTACAATCAGGTATCTTCTAGCCTTGACCATTTCTTTTAGTTTCTTATTTCTTCTTTGAATGTAGAAAGCAAATTTGCATAGAAACAGTGGTTGGAGCTAAAATGTGTTATGGATCCTATATGATATAATAATAGTTATATATAAGTGGAATAATATATTATCCTAACATGTGATTTTTTTTTTAAAGTTTTCCAAGGAAGTCAAAGTGTAACGTGTCCTAAAGTAGACCTAATGGGATTAGGTCTCCATGAGACCTAAAAATTAAATGAAGCCTAATTGTGATATGTCAGACCTAAAGGGACTCAAATAACTATTTATTCATGTTTTTAATATGTCCTAATATATACTCCATGGATGAATTAAGATTTTAAGGGTATTTTTCTAACTAATAAGTATATGAGCAAGAGGCTTGTATATATACAAGGTAATTTTAGATCTATTTATGTGTGAAGAGAGCAAGCGAATAAAATAATGTATCAGTGAGCATAAGAATGTATTTTATACCATCATATGAGTGTATAGGATCATTTATGAATATTTGATATAGGTTTTGTGTATAAAAATCAAGGTTAGATGATCTAATTAGGCTAAGAAGAGGGCTAGTTGAGTGAAGAAGCCTATAAGACAATTTGAGAGGGCTAAGAGTGTGAAGAATTGAAGAGGTGGTCATCATCAGTTATTTGAGAAATAAGGTGTCTTGAATGTGATCAATATTTTTAGGTGGATGAGTTTGTGTTGAGTCATCTAAGGGGTTGGTGGCTCCTTATAAGTGGGTAATTAGCTAATTAGGGTTGGTGTTCTATGTGAAGTGGATGTTTCACTAAATTTGGTTTATTCTATTTTAATATATCAATGGGTTTTATATAATTATAATAATAAAATATGGGACTAAATGATATTTAATATGTTTTAAGGTTTAGGAATTTTATATTCTACCATAGCCTTTGTCTTATGACGATCCACGTTGACACCTTCATGTGTAATAATGTAGACCAAATACTTGACCTCTTTAAATCTTCAAGTTTATTTAGAGGGATTGATATAAATTTTATTTCACTCAAGAATTTCCAAAAATATATTCACATGATTCTAGTGTTCCTCCCATGAATTTTTAATATTAAAAAGTCAATAAAGATCACCAAGACCAATTTTCATAAAATTAGCCAAAAAAAAGATTTCAACAAACTCTAAAATACCAATGGTACATTAGTGAGTCAAAATGGTATCAAAATAAATTTATAATAGTCATAATGGGTCCTAAAATTTTCATATAAATATCTTCATCCTTGATTTTGATGTGATGATACCTAGAATGAAGATCAAGTCTTATAAAATAAACAACACCATGTTATTTATTTGAAAATTCATAAAGTATAGGATTATGTAACTTATATTTGATGGTGTAATTTTTGATTTCCTTGAAATTATGACACATGTTTCAAGTGTCATCCTTATTACCATTTTATCAAAAAAAATTAACTGAGTGAATTAATTGATTTGATAAAATAAAGTGTTTGGAAAATATTCTATTTGGAAACTATTTAACCATAAAATGATATATATTGGAGTTATATATAATATTAAAAGGTTATATATAAATTAAATGGTGTAATGGTGATAATAAAATCTATAATAAGTCAATTAGATGCTAATCTCATATATAAATATACAATGAATGTATTATGCTGAGATAGTTTAAATATGGAAAATGAAACTATTATAGATATATAAATGACAAAGAATTGAAGTAATTAGCTTGTTATAATTCTAATTTAATTCTATATTTTCCATAGGTAGAAAGTAGCTAAGAAGGAAATTCTAGAACAATCATCATATTATGGTTTTGATGCTTCTAGATATCTTGACAATAACATCAACCTGAGATGGTTACATTGATGATATTATCTAGGTTCAACACTAGTGTATTTAATGGAATATATGATAAAATAGGATGTGACCATCTATATTATTCTAGGTTTCTAGTGCATTTTAATCTGGGTCATGGATAGTCATTTCCTGTAAAATGGCAAAACCCTAGTTTTTTATCTTCATGGTGACCTTAGGTAAAAATGGGTTAGTGTTAACATGGTTTTAAATAACCCAAAAGACACCTCTATCAGTGGGAGTTTCCTATATGATCAATACTCTAAAGAGTCCTTCAGATAAATGTAGCTATACCTTATATGTTGGATTGTGTGTGAATCATATAATATGTGTAAAATAAATACAATAGTGCCCCATTTTTTAACTTGGAAAATTAGGCTCTTAGGCTACTCCTTTATTAATTTATACCTATATATGTGTATTCCATATGATTAGTATGGAAACAATAATAAGTAAGGAATATTTTGATCAATTAAATGTTCTTTGAATGCTCTTTGGTCTTTTGCTATGTATTTATAGATGTCAAAGAATGAGGGTTGACCTTGTATTAATATAAATCACTTTCAAGTAATAAATCACATTAAATCACTTAGTATGAAAATTAGGATACATTTTATTTGAAAATGGGATGGATTTAGGGCACTTGACACTTGTGTTAGGATAGGAAAATAACATTGATGTTATTTTCTATCCCAAATGTTAGTGTCCAAGGAGTAGGAAAGTAGGTACAAGTTTTGAACCTAAAAAAATGGAAGATAAGTACATTTTAATCATTATAATAAAGATATAAAACTTGGGTCATCAATATAGGGAATAAATATAGAGCAAATGTGAGACTTATGGAAGTAGGAAAGGTAGAGAATTGAGAAGAATAACCAGGTTCTAATTTTACCAAGTGTAAAATATTGAGGTGATATATATCCATCAAATATCATCTAAAAAAAATTCTAAAAGAGGAATGTGCCAAATAAATACAAGTTATATATAAAATTGAAATTTCAAAATGTATTAGGGACTAAAACTAATTAGGAGGTTGTGTTGACTGACTATGGATCTGAAACATGGTTTTATAAGATATCTGGATAAGAGTGTTATAGCTAAACATGAGAGTAGTGTTATATTATCCTTATGGAATGTTGGTGTCCTATAGGTGATTAATTTATAATTTTTCTATGATAGGTTCACCTTCCCCTGTGTGTTATGTGGGTTGTGTGGGAGTTTACAATATTTCACAAAAACCACTGTAAATCTTCACCTTCACTATAAACCTAGCTTAATGGATCAAGAGGAAAAATTAAATAATGAGGTAAAAATTGGTTAATGTTTGAATTTTTTATTGACCTTAACACCCCCTATGTTGAGCACTACCTATATACCAATATAATAAAGAGGGATCAAACTCCATGTAGTTATCCCATGATATGGTGGTGTGTGTGAAATAATGGTGCCAAATTTTAAATGTTGGTGAAATTATAGTATGGTTAAGTACTTAAACAATTAATTTTGACCTTATAAGTGTATTAATACTTTATCTTATGGATACTAGGGTTGTATGTAATCATAATTGGGAGAAATAGGGATTTTTCTCTCAATGTGCAATTAGAATTTTGGTATTTTTCAATATGGAAGATTATTGTGTAAAAAATGACTTGAAATGTGTGTTTATAGTGATTTATAATGGATTATTTCATATTTAAATTTATAAACCTATGGTGCATTATGTGGTTTTTAATTTGATAAATTAATTATTATTTGGTGGGAGGGAATAACACTAGAATTGGAGACACTCCTAGGGAGCGTTATTATCCTAAGAACTCAAACAACTAATGTAAGAGTATGGAACAATATTTAGATAAGACTAATTTTTTTTGCATGAGGAATATGGATTTTTTTTGGATCATTGGTTTACTTATAGGAATGGATCATCCATGTGTAAAATGAAGGAATGTAATCAAAATTCTATGTAATAAGACATGAGATAAGTGTGTAAAAAGGGTGGTCATAAGTGCACTAATTTAGCTTAAATTTTTATTTACTTGTATACATATTCCCCTATTTTATTTTATTAATTCATCAAATAAAAATTAATAGATTAAAATAAAAAGAGTGTACCTGAACTTACTAAGTGTAGTATTGAATGTAGGCCATAATGATGAATTTTTCTTCACATGAATATGTAATTAAACATATATAAATTAGTCATTACTTAATATAAAAATAAAGAATTAAAAAAAATAAAACTTGTATATCTAATAACAAGGAACAAATACACCTATTTGGGTATGTGAACCATTATGTTTCTTGGTGAAATAATTGATGGATGTAGAGGGTAAAGCCCTTGGATATTTCATTTTCATTAAATAGATTGAATTTTAATATGCATACCCTAATATTTATTGAAAGGTGAGTGTTATTAATAATTCAAGGTGTATATGAATCCATAATTGCATATCCAAAGTGTTGAAGTAGTTTGGAATCTCTATATGAATTATAATATATTATTATGGTGCAAAATTGTTGCAAAAATATAGTATGATCTAGGAATGGTGTATATGTCATGGAGAATTATGTGAATTATCATCCCATCTATGAAACTAGTGAAAAACTAAACAAGGAGGAAATAATATGCCATATACATACCCTAATCTAATATATGGTGTATATATATTCTAAGACCGAGTAATAATAACTAAGATTATGAGAAAAAATATGCATGATAACATGAAACACATGCCACAAATGATGGTCCCAAACTAAGAAAATATGAGAAAAACCTTAGTATTTTCTATAAATTATGATGGGGTACCAATTTCCAACTATTTTATACTACCTAAGTTCTAATTTTTTTTAAAGTGACTATTTTCTACCTTTTGGGACAATAGTGCACTATTTTGGACAACATTAGGGTGCATTATTTTACAAATGGAGAGCATGTCTAAAAAGGTTATTTGGATGATTTATGAGTATGTAAATTGTAAAACTATGTAACACCTAAAAACTTATGTATTTATACTACACTTTATGGGATTAGTGTCGAAGATAACCCACTTTGTATGCCCTTTTTTTGAAGTGAGTTGTGAATCTTGTGTAATAACTTAACTCAAAATAAAATCATTATGCAAGTGATGTTATGAAAATATTTAAATATGAGTAGTAATTATAACATGGAAAAACATGGCATCATCATATGTGAACTAAGAAAATATTTATAATGTAAGATGCATGTGAAAATAAGTATACATAATGATATTATATAGATAAATGTTAGCAGTGAATAACACAAATAAGTGATCTGACTATGTAAAGCTGAAATATAAAAACTAGAGGAAGTATTAATTATATCCATCATGGTATAAAAATTATAGGAAGATTAATAATATCCATCATGGCATCTAAAACTAATCAAACTGAGCAAACAAATGTCATGGCCATGATGCACATAAATAAAGAGTACATTCAAATCACTTAAAAAAACACAATAGAAGGTCAAGGGAACACATATAAGGTACATGTTAAAATTTCACACACACACACATATAAAAATATAATTAATTATTTCATCATCACATAAGGACATGTTAAAATTTCCACAAGTTAAAATAGAGAATACACATAAGACATGAAGCAGGAAAGTAAACATGAAAAGCATGCATGAGTACATGTAATAAATCAACATAATCCATTTGTAGCACTTGTATATTCATTAATGTATATAAACAATAATTATATGTTATGAAATGTAAAGGAATAAGGTGTGAATAATAAGGGATAGCCAAAAAAGGGTAAAAAATATGTATAATATATCCCTAGTGAGCTTGTTGGTGTATATACAAACTATAAGAAGCATGTGTTTGGTTTTAATATGGTAACTAATAGCCTATACTCATTTGGAAAATACTAGTAGAATAGGACAATAGTTTAGGATGATCTTGTCTAAATAGGGTACTTTTTTTATTTGTAATTTTTGAGTGTGAAGTATTGAAATAACCTACAACTAATTTTATGAATGGTAAGTTTTATGTTCTGCATCCAGTCATTTACACTTGTTAAGTACATATTATATGAAAAAAATATAAATAAGTATTTAATAACTACTATAAAAATTAATTTATGTAAATAAACTAAACAAAAATGTGCATAGGTCCTAATTTTTTAATTTTATAGAATATTTTACTTTTTATTTTTATTTTTTTACATGTATAAATTGAAAAAGATAAAACAGAGAGAATGAAACTAACCAGTAAATCCTAAAAAGGTTTCAGATTCAATGGCATTAAGTATTTTATATGAATGGTAATATTTTATGAAAGGAAAGGGCTATATTTATGTGACTAAAATAAACTGTTTGAGAATCTAAATATTGATTTCCCTTTGTAAAATAACTATTGCTACCATACTAATGATCTATAACATATTTTTCATGTTGTTGAGAATTATTAACTTTATGGATTTTTTGAATCCATCATAGGGTGTGTGAATCATGTGTTAGTGCCTTAAGTTAAATACCTTTACTACCCTATAATATCAATAGAGGACATGTAGGAATAGAGAGAGGTTCTCTAGAATCTGTGAAAAATCTTTGTTGATCTAGCCTTTCAAGAGGAAGGGTAAATAGCTTATTTAGAAATATCTGAGTATACTTCACATTTTTAGGTGGCTTAACTAAAGTCTTCTATATAGGAACCTTCTTTTTCTATGATATGGGTTATTCATATGGGATACCCCAAACTGTGATGACCTCATTAGCATATATGTATAATATAAACACCTTTAAATTATATAAGGAACTACATTAATATGTTGAATCTAAATGCATCGAGATAATATATCAAATACCCATGCATGAGGTACTATAATAAATATGGTGGTCACATGAGTTAGACCAACCTATAATGGTAATGTGATCTCACAGATGGTGATCTAAATATGACCATTGAATCTTCTTATGACCATGTTGAAGGGAATAAAATTTATGATATGTTAATCCAAGATTATTAATAACTATGATGGTGCACATATTCTCATTTAAACTATTATTGAAAATGGCACTTTGAATAAGTTGGAGACCAATGTGAGATAAAATGAAAAGAGTGAAAATTTAAGTCATCAGTTGTCATCTCATGCTCTGAAAATGTGATGAGTGGTCTAGATGGTACTAAATTATGGTAGGAAAAAATGATACCATTAAAATTATGTAGTAAATATATATGATAATGGTAATAAATTGGTGGATGGTGTGCATTATATGCATAATGAACTTCTAAGATATTTATTATCTCAATAGTTGTATGCTTAGGAAAATGATCACTGAATATTTTCATTAATTTAATTTCACTTAGTTGTTTTTTATAAATTTATATTGGTGTTCCCAGATAAATTATGTTTTCATATATCAAATATTGAATCATATGCCTTAAATTGATACATATATTAGTAGTGTGGCCTAGTTACCTATGAAAATATAAAAAACATTCTGATAAAAACCTTTTAGAAAATGATTATTGACATTAACCTATTTAGTAGGAGGGATATATATGATATTTCATTCCAATATTATTATGATTAACTTATATGTAAATTTTGATAGATTGGTAAATTATCTCTATGTAAGATTTAATAAGATAATATATGGAGTGGACATTGAAATCATATGTACTTGATGCAGAGCATCACCAGTCAACATAGGTTTTAAAAAAATTTAAATAGTTTATATTATTCATTTTTGGTTTGTGATAGGTTTCATAGGTCTTATATATTTCCTTATGATGTTTTGGATCCATTAGGATCTTTAAAAGTGTGTGTTTGTGTTCATTCTTGGTTTTCCCACCAAAAAGCCTAATTTGAAAATTTGAATTCTTATTTGGGCCTTGAATGGTGTTTAGTGATGTTTTGAGAATTATAAAGATTGATGAATGTTTTTATGACCATATAATTTATGAGGAAGATGTGTTTATGTATTTAAATTCCTAAATAATGGAAAAGAGTAATGTAACTCAATAATAAAGAAGTGTAACTACCACCTTACATGGGGGTTGGCAACAAAGGTGACTTGTTTTGCATGTTTTGGCATATTAAAAGGGATAAATTCATGTTTTAATGTGTATATAATGTGGTAGGATAATATTATTAGGTTATGAGAGAATATAAATTAAATTATATAGAGGTAATAGTGAAGAAAAGATCAAGATTTATAAAACTCTACCTGCATTTCCAAACTTTTATATATGTTTTGTATATATGCTTGAGAATATTGAATTAATAAATGTATTTTAATAATCATTTTTGAATTATTATGGATGGAAGTGATGCATTTTTTTATATACATAATTATATTATGTTTCCATTATCATATCTTAGATAACAAGGTGAGAAGCTATAGCACATGCCCATTGAGAATAATTGTGTGTTTACTCAATCCAAAAAATAGCCCTAACAATTTGTTAATAAGATAATCAATATTTATTTGAGGTTGATAAAGTTTTATTCAATATTTAATTACCTTTTTTAATTATAAATATACCTTGGGACTCTCTTAAGTGAGGAAAACATGGATCTTGAGTCATCATTTAGTTAATAGAGTCATGCACAAGCTTTTAGAAATCTACAAAGTTATATGCAAGAGTCTTTAGGAGATTGTTCATCACCTAAAACTAATTTAAAATATTTAGGTAAGTCCATAAAAACATTTTAAAACCTTTTTAATTGGTTTAATATATTTTAATTCCAATAGTCCTAATTTTTAGGCTCTCTGTTTTAGGAGATTTATAATAGACTATAGCGATCTAAGAAAGGTGAATGTTTTCATGGTTTGAAGTCTAGTTGAGGATCAAGTTTAGTTTTGAAGTTTTATTGTTATTTTTTAGACCATTTATAATTTAAATAATTCTTTAAAACTTATAAAATTTGAATAAGGAATTTATATCTCATCTTGGCCTTGCATATGCATATATAACCCTGACTTAGGGTTTTTAGATTAAAACTTGTATAACTCTTTATCCCAACAGCCAAAATCCATGAAATTTTATAATATATTATATATTAATTTTTATAACTTATTATGGTTATTTTTAGTTAGTTCATAGTTGTATAGTACGGAAACCTAAGAGTGGTAGTGCTTTAGGCCTTTTGAGACCTAATTGACAAGGAGGTTGAGTGAGTTAGTTGACTTACATTTATATTTGGAATTTTAAACTTTAGGAGAAGATATAAGAGGATAAAGGGTATCAAAATATGTGTTTATATCCTCATTAAACCATTTTTATTGGGAAAACCTTCTAAATTTTTGCCTAAATAGGGTTACTAGAGAAAAAGTCCTAAAGAAAAAAAGGATAGTTTTTTCAAGAGTTATTGTTTTCAAATTATATTATTATATTGAATGTGTATGGGGGTTTATATATATATATATATATATATATATATATATATATATGAATGGACATGCTAATCCAATGGTGGAGATCAAAACCCTTAATTTATGGATTAGGCTTTGATGCCTATAAAACTATATGAGAAAGAGCAAAGCTTGAAGAAAGAAGAATGAAGAGATGAAATATGTGAATGAAATGATGATGTGGGTGGGTATTAAGGAGAGATAATTTATAGGTAGATGAGGAGTGAAATTTATTCAAGTTTAAGAAGAGGACTAAATTAATAGAAAGGCTTAATAGCCTAGTGAAAGCAAGAGTGATCAAAAGAGTTTAGGAGGCAAGCAATGTACCTACATGCATAGAGCAAACTAGAGTTATATAAGGTATTGAAGGTAGATATCAGAGTCATGGAATGGATGAAGTGGTTATAGGTTTAATTTATTTATATTAGTACTATTTCCTTGATCACTCTTATTATTAATTGGTCTCACCTTGTATTGTGGCATACTTGAATTCTTTATATTTTAATATTAATTGGTTGTATACTTAAGCTTATTAATTGCCAATAATTTGAATTGAATTTATTTTACTATGTGTAAGGAATCTATGAATGAGAAAATTTATTAAACATAATGGACTCATGTAATTATGAATAAAAATTTATTTTAAAATATCTTATATTTCATTTTATGCCATGGACTAGTCATTTAGGATAATATAGTCTTGTATCTTAAAATATATTCTATTATAAGGTCACTAGATTTTTACTTGAGTTTTTGAAATTTGAGCATATGAAATCTTCTCACTAGTATTGATTTAAAAATGTACTAGAAACATATTGACTAGTGGATTGAATGCATACACTTATTAATTAGATAAATTTTAAAACTATTTTATAGCATATTTTAATAGACTCCATAATAAATTAGTCAATAACCTATCATTGGTGACATATTCCAAACATGATGCATGTAAGGCTCTTAAATGTTGTTTAGGGTCACCGTTTCTATCATATAGTGTAAGATTGGGTGCTAAAAAATTATAGGTAGAAGATATATGGCTATATGTTGTGTTAATGGAGTTGAAATAAAATGTGAGAATATAGTTCTTGATTAGGCTTATATTCACCTTGATATAAATGTAACACCATAGTTTTCAGAGATTAAATTTCATGCATAATGAATTTTACATCAATATAATAAGAATGTGTGTTAACCAAAGGTGGTGTTCGTAATGACTAAGTATGAATTGGCATATTAATGTGTTGAATCCCTTGGATTTTCCCCATTATAAATGGTGGTAAAAAAAATTTATCCATGGGATTATTAGTCTCAACTGATGGCTACATACTTGCACTTTCTATGTCCAAAAGTGTATACAAAATGATATGATAGTTTATAGGTTTTTCATGAATTCTTTCTAAAAAATTCTTAATTACTTCCACTTTGTTAAACTCTAGTATTTCATAACCTATAGGGGGAGTAAATTTTTTTTTTCATCTTGAGGACCAAGGTTATCTTTATCATATTTTTCATGCTCTGAAGTAGTGTCATTAACTACTACATTCTCACTATGTGCATTAACATATTAAGTTTCAGATATACATTTATTCTTATCCATGTTATGAAATTTATAAAAATGAATATGAGTATGCTCAATTATAATACCACTTAATCTAACAGTTCTTCTAAGAGAGATATAAATTAAAAAAATTAGAGTGCATAAAATATGAATTGGAAACTTGAAATATTATTTCTATTAAATTACTTACCAAATCTAAAAATCCTAAAATAATAATTAGAAACAACAAAAAGTATCATATAAACTCTAAAAACATCTATGGTTGGGGTTTTTCAATATTTTAAATAATAGTAGATTCACTAATATGTTTTATAAAATTGATGTACACTAATTTATATAATAATTACAACTAATTTAAGGGTTTTGATGGTGTTGAATTTGGTGGTGGTTTTGGTCAAGATATCAACTCCCATGATAGTACTAATAGGCTAAGAGAAAGATGGGAATGTCTCAAGAGGTCTCTGAAGTGGCTCAACTTTGATGTGGGAGGAGCATGCAAAGGTAGAAATAAAATTAAGGATAGGCAAGGTGAGATGGTTTTAGACCATAGGGAAGTGTGCTAGTGCTCCCTCTAAGCCTTTGATTTTTTTGGAGTGTCTAAATGTTTCAAATGGTTATCATTCTTACTATAATTTTTTTAAGGAGTCTCTTCTTCATGTAAACCCTAAGAATGATCCTTAAATTATTCCTGAGATTAATTTAGGAGCAACTCTCAATAATAGTAGGGGGATGATGTAGTGACTTTTTTAAAAGGGGAGGGGTATTAACTTGGAGGGAAGAAAGAGGTTATTTTGGATCCATCATTCTTGGGGGATGTCCCCTTGATTTTTATGATGATTCCTTATTTTATAGATTTATGATGAGGATATTTTTGTAGTTGATAGGGAATCTAGATTTATATATTTAGTCAATATATGTGTGGGGAAATAACCACCCTAAGAAGCTTTATTTTAGTGTCTAAATTTTTCTTGGCCTTCCTTTAAATAGGTTATTATCTCAATGCTTCCCAACGGTTTCTTCTTGATCATCTTTGAAATAGTGGAGTGGGATTTTGTTTGGAAAAATGGTCCTTGGTTTGTTGGTAAACAAGGGGTGTTTATTTGTTTTTAGGTTCCTTTTTTTGACCCAATAAATTTATTAATATATAATTCCCTAATTTAGGTCCATTTTTATAATATTACTTTATCCATCCATGACCTGGGGTTGTTCTAATTTTTGGTAAAAAAAATTATGTTTTTATTAGAACCAATCTAACTTTGGTAGACCATTAGAGTTTTGTGAGAGTTTATGTGTTGGTATATCTTTCTAAACCACTTTTTAACTCTATGAAGATCAATTCATCTCATGTTATTTGGTCTCAATTCATAAATTTTTAAGGGTTTCCCTTCATATGCTTTAAGTGTAACCAGGTTGGTCATGAAGAAGTAGTGTGTCCAAGGAAATCTTCAAAAGGTTTGGGTGCCACACTGTTTAAGAAATAGGATAAGAATATTGGTTTCCTAACTAGTGAATTTATGAATAACCTTCAAATTTACCCATATTATAATTTATAAGGATTGATGGCACCCATGGTTGTTTCCTTAGTGAAGAAGAGAGGGTCCCTAAGGATTATTATTTTCATAGTTCACTTGGGTTCTCTTGAGGTCATCTCAAAATGGTTTACCAAGCCCAACTTGAAAGTGGACCCAATTTTTTGAAAATTTAGAGAGTTTTTTTGTACTGAATAGGTAAAGTAACAATTACATTTGAAGGGTAGAAAAGCTACATATTTTAGATCCACCTGAGGTAGATGGCACTTTGTAGGATGTAAAGTTTGAAGAGGTTGATGATGCCATTGAAGAAGAAAAAGAGGATAAATTCACTTCCAAGTAGGTATTGTTCATTAATCAACATCCTTACCTCTTGAAAAAACCTAACTTTGGTAAGAAGGGGAAAATAGATAGGAAAACAAAAGCAGAAAGATTGTAATTGGACACTATGAACTCTATTAATGGTGAAACCTAGTGGACAATGGAATCTTTACTCTCTTGTAGAAGTAGGCATTATATATCATCTAAAGGATGATATTTTGTGAATTTATCTAGTTTGTATTAGTATGTATTTATAACTTTAATGAGTTTGGAGTGTGGTGTACATACATTTTGTAGGGTCAGATGTGATGATTTAAATTGGTCTCTCAGTGTCTAGTATTTCACTAGTAGTTTTTTTCTAGTGTTCATAGGTTCTAATAGCTACTTTTTTTTATATACTCTTTGGGGAATAGGTTGCCTATTGTGCTTCAAATATAGTTTTATCTCCATTCAAAATCAAAAAATTTAGAGTAGGGATCCTACCAACCCTAATATTTATCCAAAAAATATGTTTTATAAAATTTTGTAAAATAATTAAATTAATTACTTAGATAAGTTAAATGTTGAGTAATATCATAATGCTATAGATATTCAATAAATTTAAAACTAATTTAGAGTTTAATATATTTATAAATATGATAAAAGAGGAAGGTACCAAATAAATACAATTTGGATGTAAAATTAGAATGTAGAACTATATTGGGGATTGAAATTTATTATGAGGTTGTGTTGACTAATTGTATATCTGAAATAGGGTTTTGCAATATCTCTAAACAAGAACATTATAAGTAGATAAGAAATTAGTGCATTGTTGTCATTACGGAGAGTCAATTTCATGTAGGTTATTAAATTCTAATTTTTTATGTAACAGGTTCACCTTCACTTTTGTGTTATGTAGGTTGTGTGAGAGCCTATTATCCTTCACAAAAAACCATTATGTATCTTCTCCTTTAATTTTAACCTTAGTTCAATGGATCAAGAGGACAAAGGCAATCTTGGGGTAAAAATGGGTTACTGTTAAAAGTTTTTATTGACCTTAACACCCCTATGTTAAGCTATACCTACATACCAATAATTTGAAGAGGGATAAAAATCCATGTATTTCTCCCATGTTGTGGTGGTGTGTGTGAAATATACATGAAAAATGCTAAATATTTGTTTAATAATGGTGTGGTTAAGTGCTTCAATCATGACTTGTGACCTTGGAAGTGTATTCAAACTTTAAATTAGGGATACTACACCTATATTTAATTATAATCAGAATAAATAGGGAATTTTCTCTCAATGTGTAATTAAAATTATAGTGATTTTCAATATGGAAACCTCTTGTGTGAAAAATGACTTGAAATGTGTATTTATAGTGATCAATAAGGGATTCCTTGGATGGGTATTACTAAAATTACAATATGACATGTTAGGCTATTTTAAATTTTAGATATTAGCTATTATTTGGTGGGAGTACAAGGGTAGTGAAATTGGACAGTCCCAAGGAGAGTTGTCCAAATATTGCATTGTTGTTCTAGGATCACAAAAACCTAATATGAGAGTATATAATAGTTTGTGGATAAAATTGAGAATTTAATAAGAAAAATAAAGACATTTTGGGATCATTTGTTTTCTTATATGAATGGGTTATCAGTGTGGAAAATGAAGGAAAATAGTCAAATGGTCATGGAATAAGGCATGAGCTAAGTGTGTAAATATGGTGGTCACAAGTGTAGTGTTTTATCTTAAATATTAATTTGTGTCTATAATTACACACCATCACTAATAGAGAGGAATAAACACCATGTCATAGTGACAAATAATACCTCCCTATATAATCTCCCATGATATATTCTCATTCTCACTCTTTTATACATATGGGTACTTATAAGACCTAATTTTGGGTGGTTAGAAACTCGGAAATAATTTAATATAATGATCATGACCCCTTCTTATAGGAAATCCTTTCAACGTATCTCTAAAAACTATTGAGTCTCCTCCACAGTAACTTACAGATATAATGGTATATACACCTTGGATGGTTTTGCTTATATTGAAAATAGTTGAGCTACAAACACATATAATCCCATTTTCATAACAT
Source organism: Torreya grandis (assembly GCA_037957365.1). Lineage (NCBI taxonomy): Eukaryota > Viridiplantae > Streptophyta > Pinopsida > Cupressales > Taxaceae > Torreya > Torreya grandis. The sequence continues at coordinate 4,793,987 of JARHVA010000595.1, read as the reverse complement.
TCTAAATATAATTATAACTCACCAATTGTGGGGACTTTGTGCATAACCCACATAGTTAAAATTGTCTACCTTCTAAATTGACATGCATAAGTAGATCTTACAAATTCATCTCAATAATTCTTAAGGTAGTTAAAAATTGAACTCCAAACCCAATGTCTACTCCAATCATAGGAATGTAAAACATAGGTATATATAAAAAATATTCTCCCATGAAAATTTTAATACTATGCCATTTCCCAGAACAACTATGATGAAACCAAAAACACAATTATTCTAAAACACCCAATAACTTACATGTAAAATTATTGGAAACCAAAATATAGAATTTTATTCTTCATTAATATTATAAATAATAAATAATATTATTTAAATAAATCATAAATCTAAGGTATAGCTCTCATGCATAAGTAAAAACTACTAAAAGAAAATTTATTCTAGAGTTGATTAAACTTGTTATTTTTAGCAATTGATATTTTAGTAATTTTTTCATACAAGATAATATGGGAATAATATTTTTATTATATTCTCTACATGTCTAAATAAATATCAAGGATGAATTTTAACTCAATTTCATGCATAGATGTGAAAATATTAAATCTAGAAAATTCTAAAAATATCAAAAATAAAATTAGAATATGATTTTAACCCATAAATGGTTGAGTTTGGCCCCAAGTGTTTTTAAAACAATTTCTAAGTGGTTAGCATGTATTAAATATACATGGATATATTTGATATATTTATTTTTAAAAATTACTTAAATGGAATAATGAATTAATATTTATGTCTTTTGTAAGATATTCTCCCACATCATTCTCATTTGGTTGAAAAGAAATCAACTCTAAAGAATTATTATAATTAAGCTTATACTATTTTTTCTTATATAGTTTCTTCAATCCCCAATATAAAATCCAAGTTTTATCTTCCTATATATACCAAATACTTTTTTTGACTTCCTTATCTTGTATTCATTTCCTTTTTGTATAAAACCTATGATATCTTTTCTTTCTTATTCCCTGGCACTTGATGCCTCCAATCCACTTATTCATATTCCCATTCATTATCCTCTCAATTAAATACATAAGAATTATAAAAATTAAGCATTTTATAAATATGAAAATTATTTATAAAAATTACCTCATAATAAATGTCTTTTATATTCTTCACAATATTGCATGGACTAATGTTATTATACTTTAACTTGCATTTTCCTTGGGAAAATATTATTTTCTTAATTATATCATCACTAAATATCCCTCTTTAAATAACTTTTACCTTCTTATGACATTTTTTTATACCTTATATATTTCATTACTTTCATGTATCTTCCTCCTTACTTCATTTTTCAACTATTATATGTGCTCTGTAACTATCTTTGCATCATCATTAACCCACTTTATAATTGCTAATTACACCAGGTCTAAAACACCCTAAGGATTTGTACTATAAATTTTTGGAATAGTTATTTTAATGTTGACCAATTCACTAAACTATCATATGTAAACTTATCTTGTGGTAATTATATGTCCCATTTCTTGTTCTTCTCTCTAACGATGCATTTCAACAAATTTCTCAAACTCCTATTTACCACTTCTATCTATTCATCTAATTTATGTGGTATGCACTACTAAATTTCAATTTTACTCCAAATTTAATCTATAAATTCCTCTAAAAATGATATAAATTTGGTTTCCCTATTTGAAGTAATGTTTTTTATAACACCATGTAATCTAAAAACACATTTGAAAAAATAAATATACCACTCTAGCGACATCATTATTTTTCTTGCATGTAATAAAATTAAACATCTTATAAAACATATGTACAATAACAACAAATTAATTTTTAACTTTTTACATGTTTGATAGACCTAATAACAAATCCATATTCAAATATATCCATGGTCCTTTTGGCAATAGAAAAGATATGTGCATCCTTATGTTTTTTGCATTGCCTTTAGCAACTTGACATATCTTGCATCTTAACACATACCTTACTACTTCTCTCTTTATATTTGAACAAAAATACTTCTCTTTGACCAATTTTTTTTTTTAATTTTTACCAAATTGTCCTCCTAAACCAACACTATGATTTTTTCTCATAATATTATATCTCTTACACCCAACTGGATTACATAGTTTCATTTCATTAAAGAGTTAACCATCTTGAATAAAATAATCATCATGAATAACACTTATATCACCTACTAATGGATCCATGCATTGTTTAATAAATTTTCCAAACTATTAATTACAATCATACAAGTATTTCATAGTCTCAAATGAAACTAATTCACTCAAGATAGTAGTTAACAATGCCACACACCTACTCAAAGCATCAGCTACCTGATTTTGATTTATTAAATTATTCTTAAAAAAATAGTATACCCCTACAATAAATAATCCCACTTTGTGTATCTATTATTTAATTTGTTTTGAATGTTCACATACCTTAAGGCCTCATGGTCTATAAAAATAATAAACTAGTTAAACACTAGGTAATGCCTCTAATGTCTTATTTATTGTATAACCATACAAAATTAAACATCATCTTATAATATTTATTCAATACCTCATTTAACTTCTCACTATAATATTTATTGGCCTCCCTTCCTAATTAAGAACTGCACTGACACCCAAATGTGAATAATTGAATTATAACTTAAACACCTTGTAAGAATATTGTAATGCTAAAATAGGGGCCTCTAACACATTATTATTTATTAATCTGAAACTTTCTATTGTTATCCTTGTCAACACAAATTAATTTTTCCCTTGTGCATTACATTTTTGGTGAAAAAATAGTGATGAAAAAATAAATGATTTTTTAATAAAAAAATTGATAAACAATGGAAACATCTTACCTCTAATATACTTCTTGGATCTATCTACTCAACAATTACATTTATCTTTTCTTCATCCATTCTTACACCATCATCAAAAATGACAAATCCCAAAAATACCAAGCTCTTTTGCATAAACATGCACTATTTTTTATTTTCATAGAGATTTTAATTTCTTAATAGTTATAATATCATTCTCAAATTCTTTAAGTGCTCTTATTGACTCTTATCAGATACAAAAATATCATTATAATACACTATTATAGACTTACAAATATGATATTGAAGCACATTATTGATCATCCTCATAAATATGTTGGGTGTTTTAGACAATATGAATGGCATCACCAACCACTCCTATAAATCATCCCTTGTCTTAAACATCATTTCCCATTCTTTTCATTCTATACTCTAAATTTAATATTGGATACTTTGTAGATCAATTTTACTAAAGTATATATCTCTTTCAAGTAAATTCATCATATCATCTATGTAAGGTATATGAAATTTGTATTTAATGATAATATGGTTTATTTTTTTGATATCTACACAATTATCCATGTTTCATCATTATTAAATTTATATAAATATGAGTTGTATAAATACTCATTATTTCCCAAACTACACCCTTTCTCACCAATTCAATCACCTAACTATTCATTTTTTCATGTTTTATTGGGATCAACCTATAAGTTTCCTAATTAGATAGAGCTAATCCTAGAATTCAATCACTATGATGTTGAATATTTATATTTGGTGGTAAACCATATATAAACTCATTATGTTTGAGATCAGCCTACTCTTCAAACACTTTTTTTGCCTCTGCTAGTATTTGTACAATGTCTACTTCTTTCTTTAACATCAATACAGAACAAAATCTTGTCATCTTCATCTTCTTGATAAATTATTTTGTCGATATAATTTTAATACCTACCCTTATTCATTAAGAGGTAATATAACTATATTTGAACCATCCTTACAAAAAATATATATGTTATTCTCTTAATCATGAATTACTTTTCTATCATATTTCTATGGCCTTTTGAACAACATATGGCATGCATCCATTGGGATAACATCATGCCATATTTTATCCCTTTATTTATTTATTATGGAAAATTTGATTGAGCACATATTATCAATAGTAATTTAATTTAAATTTTTAAAACCATGAAATATAGTAAGGATGAGGATCTTTTTTCACATTGCAGACCTAGTTTCTCTACCATTACTTTAAAAACCATATTTTTGTAGCTTCCATCATCATTAATAACTTTGCATACCTTTCATTTTAAAGTTCTCCTTATTTATAAATTTTTTGTATGAAGACATGAATCACCACTATCTTTAGCATGCACCTATTATTTCTTTGTATAAATAATTTTTATTATCATCATAAGACTTTCCATTACATTTGCTAAAACTTATAGATTTTGATATTTTTCCTCAACCTTGACTAAATTTACTCTTACTTGGTCCTTTTACCTCCTTTCTTGTGCATGACAATTCAGAAACTCAAATAATTTGTGTGCTTCTTCACCACATATATATCAAATATAAGGTATTTTTAGGGATTTACATCATCTACCACCACCATAGCCTTTGCCTCTTTGAAATTCTCTTTCTATTTGTTTATTATAAAACTTTTGTCTACTATCTTCTTTTTTATCCATCCCATGGGATGATTTCCCTCTTGTGAGATTAAATCCATCTCTTCAATCTAGGTGATCTCCAAAAAATTATCTACTTCACTTCTCTTGTTTCCTTCAAATCTTGTTGATAGGCATATTCCATACTATTAATTATATTAATGCCTATCATCTTGAATAAAAACTTTTAAACCATTTACATACCTTAAAAAATATATTACTCTATTTATTTATATTCAAATAAAATTTAATTTTTGTAAAATTAATGTGTATCCCTATACATTGTACTCATTTTGCCTTGGATTCTAAAATTTTATGTAGAGGGTTAGTGTTTGATCCAAAAAGAAGATTTTTTTTTGTGACCTTATTCTCCATATTACTCTATGTTTTGATCTTCTCCTTTCCCTTCATTTGTCTTCTCTTATGATAAAGATCCAACCATATCATTTCATGACCCTTCAATTTGGAAAATATAAATTTCACCTTTTATTACTCTACCATATTCTTCCATTCAATAAGATTCTCCATAATATTCAACCAATCTATTAAATCTTATGGTTTTAGAGTACCCACATATTTTGAAATTTCAACATTTATTCTTTCATTCTTTCCTTTAAATCCATAACCATCCTTTCCTTGAATGATTATGGATCCTCTTATTCTTCCTCTTCTTTATTAATTTATATTTAATGTTCCCTTAATTCATCTATGTCATCTCCTCTTTGCATTTTTATTTAACATACAATAATCTAGTAACTTTGTCCACTCTTCCTTGCAACTCTTGCATGTTTTAGTTCATTTTTTGCATAGCTTCCTCTTATTGCCATAATTTTTAAACTTGTTCTTCAAAATAAAATTATATTTAAAATAAAATTTGAAATGTAGGAAAATTAACTCACAACAGTACCTTCAATTATATTCTTAGAGATTAACATGGATCTAAAACCAAATGATGAAACCAAATGTGTAGTAATTCTAAAACACAATAATATTTTAGATAAAATTATTGAGCACTAAAAGAGATATTTATATTATTAATTATTCTAATAAATACATTACATTATTTAAATAAATTATTAGAATGTACCATAATAAAGGATCGATATGGATAGGACTAAATGCATGAAGAAATTACCTATGTGTAGTAGTGAAATCAAACATGAGAGAGAATAAGATTATTACTCAACAATTGAAAGATTAAAATATTATCATTAACAACATTAGCCATAAAATATTTAATAAAGTACATTATATAGGTTAACTATAAAAATTTACTCACATCCTCATGAATGTGGGATTATCTTTCAAAATGAGTTAAAAGACATCTAAGTAACATAAATAACATGTGTAGGGAAAATCATTGAATGGAATAAGAAACTACACTAACACCCCATTAAGCATATCTTAGGTGAGTAGTAAAATTGTTTCCCAACAAAAAGGTCTAATGATGTACCCCAGTATAATAAAATTACCCTAGAAGAGGATGCCAGTGCTGCTTAAACCTCAAGAAGAGCCTGAAAATGAAGATACTCTTAGTGAAAGGTTTGGTGAATATATCAACAATTTACTCTATTATCTAGATGTAGCATAGATCAATGACTTGATAATGGATGATATCCTGAATGAAATACATGTAAATATTAATATGCTTGGTTTGTTTATAGAGGAATAGATTGTTATAGATCTATATTATGCTTTGGTTGTCATAGAATATGATTATTGGTCATAAAAAATGGATGCCAAACTTTGTGAGAGTCCCTTGAAGCTAAATAGTCTCAGTGGTAACATTAATATCTCCTTTTTATTCTACTTTAGTAAAATATAAATTAATAGCATTTTGATTCTTATTTGACAAACTAATTAGACCTGAACCATGGGAGAAATTGTAGCTTGAAGTAGACTTGTGATTTTGAATATCACCAACCTAATCTAAATCTATATAGCCAATTAAGTTAACATTGATTCCCAATCCATAGTGAATCCCAAAACTATGAATAACCTAAATGTAGTAGATAATATGCTTAGATATTTCCACTGAAACTCATGTTCCTTCATAAATATAGAGACCATGCCCATTGCATATTAAATTTTAGGTCTAGTGTGTGTAATGTAGATGAGATTTCCAACAAGTCATCGATACAAGGTAACAATAATAAAAAGAGATGGATAATCAAGCTAAAGATTCACACTAGATAGAAAAAGAGTCACTATTGGGTTATTCTCAACCATGTTACACCATGCAATAAAATCAAGAGCATACATAGATTATGTGATAGTGATCTTGGAGTTAGACTGAGAAATTTCAATCTTGAGGAAGTAATGCAAGAAGCCCAAGTTAGTCACTGAGAACCTATCAGATAAATTAGTTTTCAATACTATGATGGTGGATTAATAAATCATTATGATTAATAGTTCATCCACATAGAGAACAATAATTAACAATGAATCACCCACCATAAAATGTATACATTCAACTTAGAATGGCATCTAGTGAACCCAGCTAAAAGATTAAAGGATTCCACCATAGAAAACCAAGATTAAGGAGTTTGTTTGAGGCCATAGATAGATTTATGAAGTTTTAAAATTAAGGGGGAATATTTCACAAATCCTTTTGGTTTTTCCATTTATATTTCCTCTTTGAGGTCACTATGAAGAAAGACACTCTTCACATCCATCTAATGAACATCCCAATGATGTATTGCAGTAATGGTTAGAGTGAGTCAAATTGAGTTAATTTTATAAATTAGGGTGAAATTATTAGTATATTTAATTATAGGTACCTGATAAAAAACTTTTAACACCAAACATGCTTTGAACTTGTCTATGGACCCATTTGCTACAAATTTTGTTTGGTAGATCCAACTACATTGAACAAGTTTTATTCTCTTAAGAAATGGGACTAAACCCCAAGTGTTTATCCTCAAAAAGGAACCATAATAATATTAAATAATAGTTTCCCACTTATAAATTCTTGATGTCTCATGAAATTATTGTCGATCAAAAGTAGATGCAATGAAAGCATGTCGGGAATCCTAAAATTGTGACTAGGTTCATCTAGTATCTAATGGATCTCTAACCTAATAGATAATAATTTTTAGTGTATTTATAGCCTAAATAGGACCAATTATTAGATATTTAGGAGGAGATTCCTCATATTTTTAATATATTTTGGGAGAAGGAGGATGGGAATCCTCATCATCACTCTCATCATCATAAATAGAAGAAGAATTTGGATCATCAGGAAGGTAGTCAGGCATTTTTGAATAATCAAAACTATTATCAAATCCTATTACATCTAAAGAAGGGGGAGAGGTATTTGTTGTGGAGTCTGAAAGACCTTCTTGAAAATGAACACTTCTCTTAATGAAAAACTCATGGGTGGTGGGATGCAGAATTTTGTATCCCTTAAGACCCTCAAGATATGTAATGAAGATACAAGGTTGAATCTGAATTTCCATTTCCTTTCACTTCTTATTTAGAATATAGGACATTGTAAGAGATCCAAAAACTATAAAATTCTTTACTATGGGTTTTTAAATACTCCATGCTTCAAAAGGAGTGATTTCCTTTAATGCTTTGTGAGTAAATTGGTTCTAGATATAACAAGCATAGTTGATGACCTTAGCTTAATACTAAGGTGTAAAAGACTTAGATTATAGAATATAGTTGGACATTTCCTTTAATTACCTATTATTTCACTTTGTAACACCATTATATTGAGTACTATATGGAACTATACATTTTAGTTCAATCACCTCTAAAGTGCATAATTATTTAAAATGGTTGCTCACATATTCACCATCATTGTTGATGCACAAAATCTTGATGGCTTTTGCTAACTATTTTTATACATGTGGCTTGAGTTCTTAAAAATTATCAAAGACCTCTAATTTCCAATTAAGAAAATACACCCAAGTGTACCTCAAAAATTTAGTGATGAAGGTAAGAATGTATTTAGTCATGTTGAATGAAGGTTTTAGAAATGGACTAGTAATGTCATTATGGACAAACTCCTATATATGTTTATCTCTCTATGATTTACATTTGTCATAATTATATTTAATATGCTTACCAATTATGTAACCTTGGCAAAATATATCATAAAAATTGACTCATGGCAACCTTGAAACCATGTCTTAACAACTAAGTTAATCAAGGTAGTAATAGTTGAGATGGTTGAATCATTCATGCCATAATTAACTCACCCCATCTAAAGAGTGAGTAGTGTAGTAAAGGGTTGATAAAGAGTAAAATGTGAGAAAGTATACAATCATGACTGGTGATCTAATTTCCCAAATGCAATAATGGAGTCATTATTTACTTCCCTAATAACCACTATATTAGGTATGAATTCAACTCTTTTGCTTGAACCAATGCGAGTGATCTAATAAATATATATGAGATTAGTGGATAAATATGGAATACATTAAACATCATAAAATATCCAATCATTCAATTAAATATATCCTCTCCCAATTAATTCGATGGAATCATCATCACCCAATAAGATGGAAGGCATATAATAAATCTCTAAGGATGAGAACATTCCATGTGATGAAACCATGTGGTGCGAGGCACCATATTCAATTACCCATGTGTAAGGCTAGGATACAACTATAAAAAGTGTTTTTCCCTTATCTTTATCCTATTTATTATCTTTGGCCTTAAAATACTTTTATGCTAGTGAACTCTAATTAGATAATCAATGACATTAATATTATACTTTAGCATTTTTGTCAGTTGGTCAATCTGCTTATTCATCTATTTAGATTCATCATGCCCATATTTATTCTAATAGGTACAAGTGAGTCACTCTTTCTTAGATTTATTTTATGAATAAGAGGAATATTTTGATGCTTTGGACCTAGCATCAAATTTTTGACCCTTTTTTTCTCTAGGTCCTTGTTCTATTTCTTCTCCTTACTACTAGAACCTTTATATTTATCATGACTCATAATAAACACATGAGATTTGGAGGACTTTAGTGTAGTCATTTGAATAATCTTCTATTTATCTTGAGTTAATTCAATAATAAATTCATCAAAGGATGACATGGTCTATGTGTCTCAAATGGCATGCTTGGTGGCATGGAAGGTAGAAATGAAGACATAATAGTCAAATCTTGATTTGACAAGAATAGAAAGAATCAATTGATCATCCTTTTTATCATTGCCACATATTTTTAGATACAACTTGAGTGATTTGATATTTATGAAAAAGTCTTATATCATATAAAAATTGCCTAAGCTCAAACTTATGAACTCATTCTCTAATTCATGATCCCTCATGATGTCCTACTTCCAAGAGTGTTGCCAATGTGGTTCACACTTGATTTGGAGTAGTATTATATTCAATGTGAAAGAGTAAGTTGGGAGACATACACATACATAGTTGACCATAGGATTCATCACTTTATTATGTACCACTTCACCTTCTTTGAATTAGGTGTTGGTTTTATTTATGTACCCATAGTGATATGGTGTAAGCCTTTACTCCTCAAGAGGATTTGTATTTTTAATCTCCACCTATGATAGTTTAACAGAGTAAGAAGTAGACTTAGAGATTGATCTATTATAGTAAGTATGTGTTAAACTATGCATGCTTAAATAAAATGATATGTAACCCCTTGAATTTATATAGGTTCAATTTTACAAGCATAAAAATAACACCAATGTTTAGAACTCGAAAAAACTTGCACTTTCAAAAAAATAACACCTAAAAAGGAGTTATCAGCTAAAAGTTATGGAAGTTTTAATGTTTTTTTATTGTAAAAAATAATGATATCCACTTTACATAAATTTGAAAAAAATTGGGTTGAAAATATTTGGTGTGAAAAAATATTGAATTAAAAAATTTTGGTGTGCAAAAACTTTGGGCCAACTTTTTTTTGAGGAAAAGTTAAACCCCCTTGGGTTGGTTACAACCAAGGGCTTAAATTACAACATGACCAGGAGACTAATTAGTAGGATGAGGGTGTTCCCCTTTGATTTATTTGATTGATGTGGGAGTGATTTCACCATAAAATTGACTCTAAATTTCCAATGAATAGTGTCACAATTCATAGGCTTAAAATTAATGTCCTCGTTGTCATTGTTGGATTTTTTTGACCTTTCTCATATTCATTTGGATTTTTCACCTCCTATGCAATTATCAAGAAATGATGTGAAGGTTGTAGTGAAAGTTTGTATTCATCAAATTTTCTAACTATAGGTATAGTTAGAAGTTTTGGTAGCAAAAATTTTGACTATTAGAGTAGTTGATAATTTTGGTAGTGGAGCTTTAGACTATTGGAGCGGTCAATGGCTATCACAATGAAACTTTGGACTACCAGAGAAATAAATAAGTTTTATTGGAGAATTATCCTTAATTTGGGTCCTTTATATAGGTTTATAAGCTTATCCTAAGTCTTATGTGTGTGTGTGAATATATTATATTGATAAATGCACTTTATTTTATCCTTTTGAGGTGTCACTCACCTCTCTAGTCCACTTTTTGGATTTGGAGTTACTTGCATGTAACTTCTCTCCTCCCATGTGTCACACACACCCTCCCCACTTTTAGGAGGATTAGGAATGTATGTGACACATATTAGAGATTACAATTTTAATTCTTTATTTTTCTTAGCTCTTTATAAAGAGATCTCCTCTCTAGTTATTCTACACTAGTGACTTTCTACTCTCATAATACTCTTATTATTCTAGTCTCGATCTTGTATATTTGTGATGCTCTTTGGTCTAAAACCATTCTCTCTCTCTTTCTTATAGCTTCTTCATGATATTGTACTTGGATTTTATTATTTGTAAGACTTCTAATAGATTGTTGGGTTTTTTTCCATATGATTGTTTTTGCACTTGTCACATTCATCTTCACTTGTGCTTTGTGCTCAATTCAAGGTAGCATTTTTCCTTAAGTCTTATTACTTTTCAACATTTAAATCGATATTTGGAAACATTTTTTTCATGGAATCATAGCCCTATGATTGTTTAACATTGATCTTTGATCATTATTTACAAGTTTAAAGGTGGAAAATTCATTTTATTCCATTTCTTTCTTTAACCATTTCTATTATTTTTTAATTATTTGTATGCTTACTTTGAGGGCATTTCAGCTAGAATTTAGTGCAATATAACCTTCAAACTTGTGTTTTTTTACTCAATTTCTAAATTTTTAGAAGTGACATCTAGTAATATTAAATCTTATATTATGTCATTTTTAGCATCATATTCTAATTTTTTCCTTCAACAATATGTTTTTTTGTCACTTTCATGATTGGTAATCCATGACATTCCAAAGTTTTTGTTTTGTTCTTCTTACTATCATTTAATTTTATTATCCTTTATGGAATTTTGGTTGTCTTGGACTACTTATTCTCCCAAAGTACCTTTTTAACTTGATGTAATTTGGCATCTAAGTCTTCAAGAATAGTGTACTCCTATAGCATGACTACTATCATTTTCATTTTATGAACTTGCACAGTGTTTTAATCTGCTATCAAATTATTGGAACTAGCTAATGATTCATCATACCTTTTTTATCATCTTTATTCTTAGGTGTTGTTATTTTTTGATTTACATGATCATTCATGGTTTTCTATTGCCTGGTTCTCTTCTATATAATGTAATGTGTTACAACTACTCCTTAATTTCTGATATTGCATAGTTTTATTGACATTTGGATTAATTTTATAATTTTTTAAACATTTTTGGTAATGCCTTCTTTGGATCAATTCTTGTTTTTTTGACATGCATCATTTTTCTACCATATAGTCTCTCAAAACATTTAATTTTATGATATTGTCTATATTTACATTGTTCTATTTTTTACCTTAAATAGTGCCATTTACTTCACTTTTTATTCATGCCTTATTTACATAATTATTTGGCTTTGTGTAACATTAGATTTCCACATGGGTTTTTATCCTTGCAATATGGGGTTTCATTCTAAACATTTTTATTTTGTGTTGGCTTCATATGCCACATTGGGATGTACTTTAACTTTGTTTTATATTTTTAAAACTTTTTCAAATTTAATTTGGTTATGCTAAATTGTCCTTGAAGTCATTTATTTTGTCATATTTGTTTTTTTTTTTCATATGGCACATTGCATAAAGGTAATTCCTATCTTTTTTTTACATCTCAGTAATAAGGAATCTCTCTTATCTTTTATCTTAGATTTAGTTAAGTGGAATTTCACATATTTTAATTAATTCTTTAAACTTGTCATGAGAAAATGAATCTTTATTGGTTTTTTTTTTTTTAAGATTTTCAAATCATATTATTTAAATCCTTATTCTTCTCAAGTGAAACTTATCTTTTATGCATATTTGACAAATGGATCACATAAATGCTACTACATTTTCTTGAAGATATTACCCAATAAAATTATTAAGGTAAAAATATTAGTATTTGTCTCATTCCAAAGTATCAAGAAATCTTTATGATAGACAAACAAAAAAGTTATTTTATTTTTATGGATGAAACTTTTTAAGATAAATATTTTTTTTATGATTTTAATGTTTTTTTATAACATTCAAATCACTATTTTTTCATGGTAATGTTAAAATCAATAATCATTAAGTATTTTTTTCTTTAAATCAAAATTAAACTCTTGCATTATTTTTTCAAGTAAATCGTATTTGACACTTTGGTGTGGATTTACATTTACAAATTAATTGATCCAATTGATATTTTTTTAAGCATATAAATTTAATAGCTACATTTTATTAAAATTTATTTTTCAAATACTTTACTATATAAGTAATTTTCATTTTACTAATGTCTTTTATGTAGATTCGGTGTTATTCACACACCTTTCAATTTTAATTCTTTACACTTTCATGGCATTTAAATTACATATATTTTTAGTTTTTAATAAGTGTACATAAAAAATTACATTTAAAAATGATAAAATATTTTCTCTTAGACACCAACTTGTATGTCAAAATTATATTTAATTATTTTTCACAACACTTTTAATGAGAAGATAATGACTATGCAAAATTTTGTTGACTTGTTAAATGCAAAATTTGAGTCTTCTGCACATAATAAAAATTCTCTTGGAAATATAAATTATACTTATACAAAAACTTGCATGTCTTTGTATACTTATACCAACCCTAACTTAAAAATCATGCATAGTATGGGATATTTAGGTGGTGTACCTGGAAAGTGAAAAAATGGTATTCTTGAACCTATTTTTATTAAATCAAATATAAATTATAAATTTCTTGTCTATAATTCTTCATATGTTTCTAGTGAAAATTTGGAATCATATTATCCTCTACATCAAAGGACTTATAATGCAACTTATTTTGATTATACTAATTCTAATGCTCATGTTATGGTTAAAAATGCTAAACCTTATATGCATTGTGTAAATCACAAGCATCATAAATATAAATGTTAGAAATTGCACCCATGAAAATATTATGTTAAATCCATGCATGAAACATTTCATTATTGTAAAATTACTAAATATTCTACCTATAAGGGTAAAACTATTTGTATTCCTAATGAAAATGAAGTTTTTAAAGACTCCGATATGCCTTTTTATGATAATTATTCAAAATTTTCACATAGAATATATTTTGTAAGTGACATATCTTCTTTTTCTTCACTTTGATACTCTCAAACTCTTTATGCATTATTTGATATTTGTTTCAAAGTAAATATATTTTATTTAGATTTTTTTGGCTAATTTATTTTCATACAATATTTAATGCTTTGTGATGGAAGTTATCTTTGCTCAAATTTGCCTACTTGTACATATATTTTTATTACACTATGTATGTAGTTTGTATTTTTGTCATATTGGTTACTTAACTTAAAATATTGGTGTTAGATTGCTTGTTTTTAAGTTTTGTGGATCATTACTCCTTGTTGGTATTTTTTCTATTGCAAATAAACCACATTGTCTAAAGAAGATTCTTCAAAATAACACTTTCTTCCTTGCAACTTTGTGTGGCACCTTCTCTTATTTCTTATCTAACCAATTATTATTCCTCTTGAAGGAAGTTTATATTAAGGGGGATTATTATGTAATTTTAACTCCCTTCCTTATTTATAAAAGGTCCTCTCCACATTTTTAGCCCCAAATTTAAGCTTAAGGGGGAGTGTTAGAGAATTAACCTTAATTTGGGTACTTTATATAGGTTTATAGGCTTATTATAATTCTTATGTGCATTAATTTATTTTATTAATAAATTAAATTCATTATATATTGGTGAGGTGTCACTCACATCTCTAGTTCACTTGTTAGATTTGGAGTTAATTTTATGTAACTCCTCTCCCCACTATATGGCACACACATCCTTCCCACTTGTAATAAGATTAGGGACACATAGAACACATGATAAATATTACACTTTTAACTCTTTTACTCTCTTAAATTATTTATAAATTTCTCTCCTCTCCCATTCTTCTACACTAGTGACTTAATACTCTTACAATACTCTTGTTATTCTAGTCTTGGTATTTCATCATTATGATGATCTTTGGTATAAATCCATTCTCTCTCTCTCTCTCTCTCTCTCTCTCTCTCTCTCTCTCACACACACACACACACACACACACACACACACACACACAAACACACACACACACACACACACACACACACACATAGATTATTCATGATATTTTACTTGAATTTAATTAGATTGTGGGCTTTTTTTATGATAGTTTCTCCACTTATCACATTCACCTCAACTTTTGGTTTGTCCTCACTTCAAGGTAACATTATTCCTTAAGTTTTATTATTTTTTAACATTTAAATAGATATTTGTTAACATTTATATCAAGTTTTATGTCATAATTTTTTCCTATCAAGTAATCTTTGAACTCTAATGTCAGGGTTTTTTACTATCAACATAGCTCAAACTCTATCATCGAGGTTTTGGGTTATGGGTGTAATATAGATTTTTGCTTCATTGTCTATGAACATAGTATAGATGTCTAGCATCAAATTTTAGGCCTATGAAATTAGGATTACTATCTATAATTAAGATTTATGGTTTTCAATATATTTGAAACTTTTGATAGGTGTAGATGAGTATGGAATCTCAGATTTGTGTATGTAGGTAAAAAAATTTCATCAACTCTAAAAAATATATATCTAGTACAACTATCTAAAATACACTAAATACCCATTAAGAATATATAAAACCCCATAAATTATTTTCCCTTGAATACCTTATATAGTATAAATTTTCACGAAATCATCAAATAAGCCTTGAAACCATCAAAAAATGGCAAAAATTGATTGTCATGAAACTAGGTATATTTACAGTTGATCCTAAGGTTTTGACACCTTATGAATATAATGGAATAGGTGACTTTAAATAAAATATGACCAATAGGAGACACATTTATCTTATTCTTTTTATAAATTTGGATCAACAAAAGTCCTAGAAGAAGAAGAAGAAAATCTAGGAAAGAGTGAACCTTCAACAACTAGGTTAACAAATGGTAGATATGTAGCATGTAAGCTAAAAATAAATATTTCACATTAGTAAAAATGGAATTAATCTACCATAAAATATTTTATATCACTTTAGATTGGTCCATAATCTAGTATCATTCTAGATATGATTAAATGCATGAAAAAATTACTTGTGTGTAATAGAAAAATCAAACATGAGCCAAAAGAAGTTTATTATTCAATAATTAAAATATTAAAATATTGACATTAGCAACATTATCCATAAAATATTTAAGATGATACATTATATATGTGAAATATAAACATATCCTCATATCCTCATGAATTTGGGATTATTTTTCATAATGACCAAGAAACACCTAAGTAAGCTAAACAATGTATAGGAAAAAACCATTAAATGGAATAAAAACTTACACTAACATAAATCACAACTAGAATATATATATATATATATATATATATATATATATATATATATATATAATTAATAAATTTTATACATCCAAAGATGCAAACCACCAAAAATTTCCAAGCATACTGTAGGATACGATATGAAAATTAATCATATGAATGTTATTGAAATATTAAAAAGGCTATAAAAAAGTGGCACCAGCATAAATGTAAAAATAGTAGAAAAAAATAGAACCATCCTACCAAGCACAAACACCAATTAACTAATTATAGCTATGTTCATCATTAGTTTACAAACCCTAATCCACAAAAATATCCATAGGTCTTAGGTCATTATCCAAAGAGGTAGGTCCCTTTTGAGTGTGCTTCATGGAAATGGGAAAATGTTCAATTTACCCCAATATATCCTTCATCATCAAGTATTTAACATAATTTACTAGCTCTTTAATTTCTTTAAGGTTACCATCTTCAATAACTTTTTCAAGTTCTAAAGAAGTTTCACTTACAAAATCATTAATGATTTTGAGAAAATTTTGGTCCAGATCCTTCTCAATACCTGGTTTATCAATACCACTAGTAGAAACATGCCTCAACTCAATAAAAATACTAGTAGGAGACTACTCACAACCCATAATAACCCCACCAGACCTAAGCTCCTTCTCATTTTGTACTCTTGAGAGGCATGAAGTACATTTCTATTAGTATCAATCCAAGCTATTGTATTATTTTTATCTAAGTTTGATAAATTGACCCAACCTACTATAGGATCTTATGATTTATTAAATTTTTCATCCTTCATAATCTCCCAATCATATTCTAAAACTTGAAATTTAGTAACATTGTTATGGTAAATCCTCTAGTTAGGAGGATGAGTCAATCTTGGTTAACCACCACTATTGACCATGTAGTTATAATATATTTTCAACATGTTAGTTCTCATATTTTTTTCCATCTCACTTTGAGGAATATTTATCTACAAGAAAATATGTCAAGAAAAAAAACTAGAATTAACTTTAAGATTGAAGTTAGTAAGCACCCTAGTCTTTAATAACTTTTAAATTGAAGTTAGTAAGCACCCTAGTTTTAAATTTGAAAACTTCCAAATTCCTTTCCTTCCAAATGAACCATAGGATCTCAATAGAAATGACAAGCCAAAATTTATGAAAAACTTATGAACCTTATTTTTGAAACATACATATCTAAAATCAATATTAAGCTAAAAAATCTCATAACCAAATAGGTAGTTTAAAATTTTAAGATAGTTGTTCCAAATCTTGGCATCAAAAGTACATTTAAAAAAAAGGTGTTCAATAGTATCTAGCTCACCACACAACAAATAATGGGGATGACCAAAACTAGACTTTGAAATACCAATAAAAAAATCTCATACAAAAGCAACCACCTAAAACACGATTTTTACATTTAAGGCAAGAGTCCCAAATAACTTGAAATTAAAATAACATACTGTAAAATGGGTCAAAAACATTCCAAAAATGGTTAAGGCTAAGGTAATGTATTTTGGAGAAAGTGATTTTATCATATAGAATTTTAGTGGTGTATTAAAAAAGATGTAGGCCTTTAATCCATTTAATATTATCTTAGAATTAACAATCCTCATCACACATAGTCACTTCTCTGGCCAATTGAATAGCCTTAGTTATCAAGGTAAAAGTCCTTATTTGAGTTGAAGGAACTTGAAATATATCTTTAATTTCAACCCAAGAAGCCTACCCATTAAAGGAGAAAATATCCCTAAGGTTATTTAAACCCTTAGAGAACTAAATAAAGGCTAAGCACCTCTAGTTAACGTAAGAGGCCCTTTGTTAATAGTAACGTTACACCATAAAGACCTATGCCGGTATCACCTTGATCTAAGACCATTAAACACATGAATCATAACTACTAAGTGTTTTAATAGTTCCCAAGTCTTTCAAATAGACCAAAAATAGGCAAGCTCATAACTTGAACCAAGAATTATCCTACTAGTAGATCAAATATATACAACCCTTTCTATTTTTATTTAAATTTAAAGAAGCCCCTTAAAATATTATTTCTAATCAAGACCTTCCCAATATCATCACTTTTTATATCCCTAATGATCTACTTGATGAAAAGTGTAATACCTTAGAGCCGAGGATATTTCAACCCTAGACCCCCAAATATTATGGGAACACAACAAAAATTCCATGGCACTACATGCCTTTTTTTATTACCCTTACCATCAAACCAAAGAAACTCTATAATGATTTTTTACAAAATATGAATCTGGGTCTTATTGGAAATCCAATAGGATGCATAACATTTTTTTATAAGGAGGGTAGTTTTTGACAAACTTGTATTCTACTCAGGAGAGAGAGAAGGTTGCCCTACCACTTACCAATTATGTTATTAATTTTAACATACAAGAAATCCCACATCTACTTGAAACAATGTGATAAGGAAAATGAAATACCCAAATATCTAACCAATTGATTAGGGCCCTCCCATTCTCACCCAAACTCACTCAGCCAATTCAGTGGATTCTCCTCCCATCCAATAATAAAATATTTTTGAAAAGCCACTACTAGAGGTAGAGTGTTAAATATCTAGACTATTAACAACCTACTAAAGATTATCCTTCTCAAGCTTAGGAAATAACATAATATCATCAACAAACAAGATATCAATAATTTCATATCCATTAGGTAGAGAGATACCTTTGACTAGAGGACCAATAGAAAAACTTATCAATATATAGTAGAGGGCTTCAACTATAATAAAAAAATGGGAGGGGGAAAGGGGGAATCCAAATTTGGTTGGCCTTAGTGGTCATGGAGTAGTGACATATTCTGTTTAGGAGAAATAGTTTCCAAGTGGGAGATTGTTGTGTGTGGAGCCCTTTAGGACTATCACATGACCTTAGGAGTGTATTTTGGGGGCCTAGAGAGCACCACAAATGTGGTGATAATATTTATAACTACTCCACCTTTTGTCGAACCTTTCTCCACATGTGAGTGGAATATTCCTTATTTTATCCAATTTTTATGTTGTCATGTTTTAAGGAGTTGGTTATTAGATGCCTATTTTCCATGTTAACTTCTTTGATCTGAGGAAGTTAGTTATTCATTGGAAAATGTATTTCCTTCCTTGTTTCAAGGATTTGATTGTGATCACATACTATTGGAAAATGTGCCTTAAAAGGTGGAGACTCTATCTTGGTGTGTTCCTTCTTTTTGGATGATATTGATGAGGTGGAACTAAGGTGTATTTAGTAGATGATGCTTATATTGGATAAGCATGGCACAATTTATCTTCCTTTTATGTATTTTACTTCATTTTCTATATATACAGATGTGGTATGGCTTTTAGAGGTTGATGGTTTATTTGTAGGGTGTGGCTTTAAGGATTAGAGTCAAAGTGTAGATGTTTTTGCAAAGGACAAGTGTTTATTATAGGGAATTGTATAGTAGTTTGTGAGATACAGTATTATGTATGCATAGGTGAAAGTCCATCATTTATTTATGCAAAATTTTATATATGATATTTTTCTATCTCTATGAGAGGTCATTGTAATATTATTTTTAGATTATGTTTTATTTTAGGACTTTCTTGGTGTATGTAGCCCACATTAGGTGAACCATGATAGATCTGTGTTATGTGTGTTTTTATCTTGTTCTCTCCATTTATGATTTCATAATAAATTTTATTTGAGGAATGTTTTCATGATTCATTCTATTTATTATATCTGATTTATGGTCATATTAAATATGGTTTAAAGTTTTAATTCCTAAAAACTGTATCAGAGCTATTGGTTGTATTTTGTTGAAGTGGTAAATCATAAGAAAGGCTATTAACTTGAGTAAGAGCTATGGGATAAGATATCATATTTAGGGTTGAGAATTTTGGTGGTAAAAATTTTGGTTTTTGGAAAATGTAGATGGAATATTACCTATATCAGAAGGAGCTCCATCTCCCTTTGGAGGGGAAAGCAAAACAACCTGTAAGTATGAGTGATGCAAATTGATCATTATTTGACTAGAAGGCATTGGGAGCCATATGATTGTCTTGCATATTTTGTTTCATTTATTATTTGTGATGAGAAAACCCTAAAAGATCCAATGGATAAACTTGTAAAGTCATATGAGAAACCACTACTTTTAATAAAAAAAATCTTATTAAAAGATTATTTAACATGAAAATGTCTGAGAATGGTTCTAAATGATTTTAATATGGTTGTAAGTATGTTCACTTATATTTGAATTAATTTTGACGATGAAGTTAGATCTTTTCTAATCTTATGTTCTTTGCCTAATAGTTGGGATAGTTTGGTTATGGCTATGAGTAATGCATCCTTTCCAAGGGAAGCTTAAATTTTAAGGATATTGTAGGTGTGATACTTAATGAGGAAATGCAAAGGAAAAACACTAGTAAATCATTTTCAAGTAATGCTTTGTCTATTGATACTAGAGGGAGGCAAAAGCATAAGAGCAAAGGTAACTATGGAAAGTCAAAGGGTAGATCTAATTCTAGATCTAGATCTAAGATGATATGCTAGCACTATGGGAAGAGTGAACACTCAAATAAGGATTGTTGGTCACTTTTAGATAATAATGCCAACAAAGAGGAAATGAATGAGGTAAATGTGACATCAGGTAAATCATGTCAATATTCCTTAATTCTTTTTTTGGATAATTTTTCTGAGTCTTGGGTATTAGATCTTTTCATACCACCCCACATAGGCATTATTGTATTGATTATGTTAAAGAGAATTTAGGACATGTATATCTTGGTGATGATGAACCATGTGAGATAGTAGGGAAAGGTTATGTTTAGGTTAAGATGTAGAATGGGAAAACATGGCTACTCAATGATGTTAGACACATGCCTATGTTGAGATGGAATTTGGTTTTAGTGGGGAAATTAGGTAGTAAGGGATGTTTAGTATTGTTTACTATAGATTCTTGGAAAGTTACCAAAGGTCATTTTTTTATTTCAAGAGGTAAGAAAGTTGGTACTTTATATTTGACTAGTAGTTTTAATTCTCTTGATTTAGTTGCTACAAATGGAAATGTAACTATGTGGCACTATAGGCTCGATCATATGAGCTATAAGGGCATAGAGATCTTAAAAGAGAAGTTTCTTGGATTAAAATACATATATCTAGATTTTTTTTAGAATTGTGTTTATGAGAAACAAAATTGGGTTAAGTTCATAAAGGTTAGACCCATAAAGAAATAACACAAGTTAGAGTTGGTACACTCGGATGTATGGGGACCAGCTCAGGTATATTCTATTGCTGGATCCAATTATTATGTTACTTTTATTAATGATGAAACTAGGAAAGTTTGGGTTTATTGTATTAAAAATAAATCTTATGTATTTGATACTTTTAAGAAGTGGAAAGTCTTGGTTGAGAATGAAACAAGTCTCAAGTTGAAATATCTTAGATCAGATAATGGAGGTGAGTATTATAGTAATGCTTTCTTTGATTATTGTTCTAAACATGGAATTTTTAGGAAAAGGATGGTTCCAAGAACTCCACATCATAATGGGGTATCAAAAAGGATGGATAGAATAATAATATAATATGCTAGGAGTGTGAGGTTACATGTAGGGTTGACTTTGTAGTTTTGGGTAGAAGCAGTTCTCATGACAGTATATTTTATTACTAAAGGACCTTTTATGCCCTTGAATGGAGGCATTCCTAAACAAGCTTGGTCTAGTAAGAATGTTGATTATTATTTTCTTAGGGTCTTTAGATGTGAGGCTTTTTCTCTCATTAAAAAATAGGATAAGACAAAGTTAAAGGCTAAATCAGAGAAATACACATTTGTTGGTCTTATAAGGTGAGGATGACTTTGGTTTCTATTTATGGAGCATTAAATATAAGAAAATATTTTAGTGTAGAGATGTAACCTTTGAATAAAAATTCATGTATAAGAATCAATTATAAGAATAGGAACAAGAACAAAAATAAAACACAATATTAGATAACATTGTAGATGGTAAAGTATCCAATGATTTAGTTTAAGAACTTTCTATACAAGGAACCCAAAATCCTATGGTAAGAAGGCTTCTAGGGTAAGAAAAGCACCTGAACATTTTTCTCCTTCATTGAATTATTTGTTACTCACTGACAATGGAGAACTAGAGTGTTATGAGGAAGAAATCTAGGTAGATGATAGGATGAAATGGGAGCAAGCCATGGATGAGGAGCATAGATCTTTCATGGAAAATGAAACATGAGATTTGGTAAGGCTACCCAAGGGCAAGAGTGCATTTCCAAACAAGTGGATCTTCAAAATAAAATAAGAGGATGAAAGGATAAAAAGGTATAAGGTTAGGATGGTGGTCAAGGGGTTTGCACAAAAATTAGGTATTGATTTTGATGATATTTTCTCTCCTATTGTAAAAATGACTTCTATTAGGAATATTCTTGGTTTAGTTGGAGTTAAGGATTTTCACTTAGAATAGTTAGATGTGAAAACTACTTTTATTCATGGTGATTTGGTTGAAGAGTTGTATATGAAGTAGCCATAGGGATATGAGGTCAAAGGGAAGGAGAATTATGTGTGTAGACTAAAGAAGAGCTTGTGTGTCTTGAAACAAGCTCCATGGTAATGGTATAAGAAAATTGATTATTTTATGTTGGAACAATAATATAAAAGGTGTCATTATGACTATTTCATGTACATCAAACATTTTGATGATGGTTCCTTTATTATAGTATGCTTGTATGTCGATAACATGTTAGTTATAAAAAAGAACATACAACATATTCTCATGATAGGAAGGAGAGGACATTGATCTTATCCCAATTAGAGTATGTGAAGAAAGTCTTGGAAAATTTTATCATGTTAGATGTTATATCTATTGATACTCCTTTGGTAGGCCACTTTAGATTATCAAAGGAGTAGTGTCCCAAGATGTAAGCTAAAAATATTAAGATGTCCAAAGTACCCTACTCATTAGTAGTTGGAAGCTCGATGTATGTCATGGTTTGTACTAGGTTAGATATTGCCCAAGTAGTGAGAGTTGTGAGTAGGTATATGAGTGATCCTAATTATGAGAATTGGAAAGCAGTGAAATGGATTCTTCAGTATTTGAGAGGAACCATGGATGTTTCATTATGTTATGGTGGATCAAATACCACTTTGTATGGTTATGTGGACTCAGATATGGTAGGGGATATTGATATTAGGAGTACAATAGGTTATATATTTATTATTGGAGATACAATGGTTAGTTGGATTTATAGGATATAAAAGGTTATGGTTTTGTCAACCATTGAGACAAATTATGTTGCTTCCATAGAGGATATAAAGGAGATGATTTAGTTATAGGAGTTGTTTCAAGAGTTGGGTTATGAGTAGGAAGTTGGGAGACTACATAGTGATAATTAGAGTGATATTCATTTGGCAAAGAACTATACTTTCCACTCAAGGATGAAGCACATTTAGTTACATTATCACTTCATCAGGATAACTTTGGAGGAGAACTTGGTGAAGCTAGAGAAGATTCATACTAGTTATAATCCTATGGATATGATGACCAAGGTGGTCACATTGGACAAATTGAAACTATGTTTAGATTTGGTTGGCCTTAGTGGTCATGGAGTAGTGATATATTTTATTCAATCAAAATAGTCTCCAAGTGGGATATTTTTTAGTGTGGATCCCTTTAGGGATATCACATGACCTTAGGAGTGTATTTTAGGGGCCTAGAAATCTCCATAAATGTGGGGAGCTTAGTTTTCACTACTCCACCTTTTTTGGAACCTTATTCCACATGTTAGTGGAATATTCCTTGTTTTATTTATTTTTTGTGTTTTCATGTTTTATAGAGTTGGTTGTTAGATGCCTATTTTCCATGTTGACTTCTTTGATATGAGGGAGTTGATTGTTCATTATAAAATGTATTGATTTCCTTGTTTTAAGGAGTTGGTTGTGATCACATGTTGTTTAAAAATGTGCCTTAAAAGGTGGAGACTCTATCTTGGCATGTTCCTTCTTTTTGAATGAGCTTGATGAAGTGGAAACGAGAATGTCCTTAGTGGATGATGCTTATTTTTGATAAGCATGGCATAATTTCTCCTCCTTTTGTGTATTTTACTTCATTTGTTATATGTACGTGTGTGGTATGACATTTAGAGGTTGATGGTTTATTTTTAGGGTGTGGCTTTGAGGATCAGAGTTAAAGTGTAGATTTTTTTGTAAATGGTTTAATAGCCTATGAGATATAGAATTGTGTAGGTGCAAGTGAAAGTGAAACATTTATTTGTGTAACATTTTATACAAGAGATTTTTCTATCTCTGTAAGAGTTCATTGTAATCTTTTTTTTTAGATTATAGTTTTATTTGAGGACTTTCTTGGTGTATATAGCCCACATTGGGTGAACCATGGTAGATTTGTGTTATGTGTGTTTTTTATATTGTTCTCTCCATTTATGATTTCATAATAACTATGATTTAAGGAATGTTTCTATGATGCATGTTATTACATAATTTAGATCTGATTTATGATATATTAAATCTAGTTTAAAGTTTTAATTCCTAACACTAACCAGTTGATTAGGGCCCTCCCATTCCCACCCAAACTCACTCAACTAATTTAGTGGATTCTCCTCCCATCCCATCATAATTTTTTTGTAGAGCCACTTCAGAACTAGAGGTAGAATAATAAATATCTATACTATTAACAATCCACTGAAGAGTATCCTTCTCAAGCTTAGAAAATAACATAATATCATTAGCAAAAAAGATGTCAATAATTTTATATCCATTAGGTAAAGAGATACCTCTAAATAGAGGACTAATTGAACAACATATCAATAGATAGTAGAGGGCTTCAAATAGAATAACAAACAAGGAGGGGAAAGGGGGAATCCTTGCTTACTAGACCTTTGAAGCTCAATTGATTCAAAAATATCACCATTAACTTCTAGGACAATAGAAGTGTCCTTGAATAATAAATTTACCATTATATAAAACTTATCTTAAACACCAAAAGCTTTGAACATTAAATCAATAAAAGACCACTCAATTCTATCTTAGGATTTTTCAAAGTCAAGTAAGCTCATTCTAATGTCTTAACTAGAATTATGATCCCAATTCATGCCTTCCCAACTAGAAATAAGATTGTATAAGATATTATTTCCTTAAACAAACCTAGAATATGTTTTAGAACCATAATAGTCAAAAGAGATGAAAGTATCTTGGCCAGAAGCTTAGTAGGATTTTATAGAAGACATTAAGAAGGGTGATTGGTCTCCAATTCTTAACTAGGGTAAGCTCACCTTCTTTCAAGATGAGTTTGACAACACCTTTGTTAATTTTAGGACCCATAGTTCCCACCTCAATAGCCTCCCTAAAAACCCCAATACATTAAAATATAGAGTTTTCATGCACAACTAACAAGTTATTAAAATAAAATATATCCTAGAGTGAACCAAACTTGTTATTTTTAGAAGCTAATATTTTTTATAGATTTTATACATAAGCTCAAATAGGCCAACTAATTTTTATTTACTCTTAAAATATTTAAATAAATATTCAAGGTGATTTTTAACTTGAGTTCACACTCAAATAGAAAAATATTAATTTTATAAAATTTTAAAAAAATTATAAAAAATGTAATTTATAGCCATTAAATGGTTAATTTCAGCCCCAAACATTTGTCAAAATGGTCATTAACTAGATATTATGGCTTATGGATGCATGGAGATATTTTGAATATATTTTTTTTGAAAGGCTCCAACAAGTTCTTAGATCAAAATTTATGGCATCCATAAGATATGCTCTTGCATCAAACTAATAATGACACCATTTACAATCATGAATTGAAAATTTGGAACTAGATAGACAAAGTAGTTCATGTACATAGCCAATTTATTTTTTAGGAAGGTATGAGTACTTCCTGAGTCAATCAATACTCTCACATTTTATTTTTAATAAAACTCACTACCTTGAAGTTTTTTGGAGTGCTAATACCTAAAATTGTATGGTAAGAAATAGTTGGATGGGATTTTTCTTATCCTTTCCCTATCCCATAATTATTTTTCCATGCTACATTATCATACTCTTATTCTTCATTGACACCTTAAATGTAGATCAATTTATTTTTTTCAAACTCATGTCCTTGACTAGACTTTTTATCATAAATAAAACATAATCATTTCCCATCTTCTCTTTAATTTATTCAAGATTCAATTTGGTAGGATGATGAAATGACTATGTGAAAATGATACTATATCTTATACTTTCAAATGGATGTATTTTTATGACTAGTTCCCTCTCCTATGATCTTCATGTCCTAAAAATATAATCAAATGACTAACATGGATTAAACATGCAAACCTCATGTTCGATGTGTTTCTTGAGCCCACCAAGAAATGAGTAATTAAAATTTTCATTTATGATTCACAAAGATAAATTATCGAATTATTAAATATAAATCCTAATATATCCTTTTTGGTGAGGTTTTGATAACTAGATAAAGTGATTCTCCATCACACTATTGTGGTAGTGTAACTATAATTCATCAATAAAAACTAACCAATTGAAATTGAGACTCTTATTCTTATTTTGAGAATAAATCCATTGATACCAAATTAATTTATAATGTTCCAAATATAAATATGCCATTACCACCTTCTTCCCACATGGGATTTAAATTACATCAATATTGTTCTCCAATGGTTGATATATGTGACTAGATTCTTCACATCAAACTTATGCATTTCCACTTTTGGCATCATGTTTTGATGCTACAATGTACTTGGATTTATATTGGGATGGTTTGAAGATCCAAATTAGTATGGTTGTGTAATGATTATTTATTTTTAGCTTTTTTTTCTATAATAACATCTTGAAATTTTCAAATTTTATAGTGATGTTTCTCATATCTCATTTGATTATGCTTAATTATCCTTTGATGTTGTCCATATAGGTCATATCATAAAGTATGTTTTGCACATTGTACTCAATATGGCTCACTTTATTATTTTAAAAATATCTATTAATTCCTAACTCTATCTCCATCTCCTCTTTCTCAGAATTTTCTCTTAGAGTCTTTAAACCCTTGCCACAACCCTTAGTGTGTGATCATACCATATAAAGCCATGAGAATGAATAATTTATATTCATCTTTAACTAAACATTAATATAATTTTTATGAAATAATTTTAGACTTATGTCCTCCTCAAATCCAAAAATCTAAATAACCAACCCCACTAATTTTTTGTAATCTTTCTAAAAACCTAAAAAAACAATAAAAATGCCTAAAATGTTGGCCTATAGAGTGAATTTAGAAAAAATCAAAAATCAAAATAAATCATTCAAAAATTATTATATAACCCTAAATATTTTACCATAACTTCATCTA
Source organism: Torreya grandis (assembly GCA_037957365.1). Lineage (NCBI taxonomy): Eukaryota > Viridiplantae > Streptophyta > Pinopsida > Cupressales > Taxaceae > Torreya > Torreya grandis. Next base: position 4,766,288 of record JARHVA010000595.1, on the reverse strand, counting down.
ATAAATATCCATTTTTAGGAAATGGATTTTATAAAATTTCAAAATGGTTTGTAATATATATGTGATTCTTCAAACTTAGGACTTTTCCCACACTTTTTCCCAAATCAAAGATTTGATACCACTTGTAATGTAGTTATTACACCACTAAAGTAGAGTCATAGAAAAATATCACACTATGATTAAAATAAGAGTAGAATAATTAAGAATATGAGTAATCCACTTTAAGGGTTCACCCTCCAAAACCTTACAATAAGAATATCAATAAGAATATAATTCATAGTATGATGATAAAATACTAATCACTTCCTCTTATTTCTACCCTAATTATGATGTGGATACCTCATATGTTGACTTACTAACAATATGAAGCTATATAAATGATCATATGACTTCATTAAATGTTATTATATTCACAATTTAGCCACATATATCTTGATAATGTTATAGTTTAAGGGTGTAACATAACATGTGTGCCTTGATTAGATAAAATACCTGATTAAATTATTCCATCTTCTAGGATTTACTCCCCAATTATTACTTTATGTACTTTTTGTGTACTTATATTATGAGGCTATCAAACTATAATAATCTAAGTAAACCTATAAAAAATGGGTTTTTATTGAAAAATATAAAATAATGACAACCAAGTAAGCCCTAGGCTTATGAAAACCACCTCTCCTAGAAGGAATTAAGGATTAAATTTTATAGTGGACTATAAAAAGTGTGTTTATTACTTATTTGGATAAAATTTTAGTTTTAATGGATTAAATGGACTACTTCCTATAAGAAATCAAAGACTTGAATCAATTAACTCTTAGATTTGACACTCTCAAAGTAACCCAATTAATTAGGGTGTAGACATTTATATTTAAGGCTAGCAATACATATGTCATACATGAGGACATGGAATAATTAGTTTTAAAACTAATGTGTCATATCGACAAGATTTTAATGATTATCAAGCCTATGGAAGTGGATGATATCTCCAATGTATAGAAAATTCATGCCATCTACAAAAATTTATGCATCAATACTTTTTATTTTTATATTTCCCAACCAATTAAGACTATTGTGGATTTCATTCCAAAAGATTAATAAATGGAGCATGGACATACTAAAATGGTCTTAGACTTTAGTGAGGAATATATTGTCTAATTTTATTATTGACTAGTTATTTTTTAAAACATCTTTTTTCTATTCCTTATGTAACTTTCTAGTAGAATGTGGTAAAATTTTGTAAATATATTTTCCTAATTTTATCAATACTTTATATTAGTTTATTATATTTTTAGATACATTTTATCACTTTTTACCTTATAAAAAAAGGATAAAATCATTAATTTATTACATATAAATATATAATATTATAAAAATTTATGTATTTTAATTTATTTTGGATTTTCTAATATAAGCAAGCATAAAACCATTAAAATTAAAATTTCATAAGATATAGCATGAACTACACAAATTTAAATGTTGTAGAGAGATATATTAAACTTAATAAATATAAAATTGATCAAACACATAGGGGAGAGAATTATATTAGATGATTTATTATTTTGTTTACCTAATGCCTATGCAAAGTCTCCTAAAATGATCTATGTAAGCTCTATGATTTCTCAACTTAAGAAATAGAATGCCAAAATATACCAAGACACTATCATTGAAGCCCACACACTTGTGATTATTGGATGTGTATAATATTTACTATAACTATCCATACATTTTTAACTATTTTCTCTAGCATAGATCATTGTGTGTGCCTGCCATGTGATTTATGTGTAATATCTTATTTTCAATCTTGTGCACAATTTCATATTTGGTCTTCCTTTTATTTGAAACAATGGTTCCTCTTTCTACATTTTATTGACCTATAAAAAGGGGTTATAAATATGTTTTGGATGTCCCCAACCACATCCAAGTGAGTGGTTGATAATTTCTTACATTATGTTACTTTAAAAATATCTCATACCACATGTAGTTCTCCCATATTTGTATATGTGTACTAAATAGTGTTCTGTTAGAATGTAATGCATAGCTTTAGATTTAAAAACTTGAAAATATGTGACTTTTATCTTTAAAATAATGTTTACTTGGATTTTTTACTAATACTTTAAGGTATTTTTAGATTTGGACATTTTTTTAGTAATATATCAAGGATGTTCCAATGTATAAGTCTTTTTTAGGTAATGACCAAGTGGTTTTAGATAGGAATGTTCTAAGACTTCATGTGTATATATAAATAGATATTTGGTTGATTTTCCCCAATAAATGACATGTAAAATGTGTGGGATAATTTAAGGGAGGCATTTTAATTTTAAAAATAATGATGTTTGAGGAACTTAGGACACTGCCAATTAAGGTAGACACTATTGGTAATCTAAAGCATCTAACTATTCTCCACATTTATTAGGAAGTAAGAAACAATGATCTAAAGTATTGTGATGGTCTACTTAGGATAATAGATAATTATGGAATTGTCTAAGGAGATATTCTATATGAATGACATAAATTTAGGAAGGTCAAGTCTATAAATACATGAATTTATAGGAAACAATGTGATCAAGAGTCAAAAGTGTATGCACAATTCATGTATGTTAAAGATAATTCAAAATTGATATTTCCAAGTGTTTAATACCAAATCCACATGTCTAAAAAATTTCACCCTTCTATCTTAGTATTAAAAATATTAAATTAAAAGGATATGTTGAGTTCAACATACCCCCATTTATAAAAAATGGGAACCCTTATCTTAAATTATGCAAATTTGTACCCTAAATTGTAAAAATTCATCTAACCATAGTATCATGAGAGTGTTTTTCACTTTATATTTTTTGAATATCATCCACACCATGGTTTGGTTGGCTTATTTATTCATGATTCTGATTTAATCTTGACTATAGTTACTAACATTTGATCTTTATGTTTCAAGTCACATCTCTAATGGAGTCCATTTGGATTGACCAATGTCTAGGTTTTATGATTTATTAATGATATGATCTTTTAATATCATTTATTCTATTGAAATCAAGTTGAATTCATGTCTGATCAGCTTAAAATCCTAATTTCAATTACCCTAGCTCATATCCTCTTTTTGAATTCAAATTTGGTTGGATTTTTATTTAAATTTTCATAAGAACACTTTAATTTAACTTAGTTTATATTTTATCCTAAGGTCCTAGTCATGTTTATTAACATGAATAAGACCTTAGTCTAAAATCTTTATCCTAAATTCTTCACATATTGAGTCCCTTTTGTTCCCTTCTATTTTATCATGGTCTAACTAAATATGGGGTCCCTTTTATTATTCCATGGACTTAGTTATATTTATATTTTGAGGTTTAATCATGTTTAATAAGATGACAAAATCTTAGTCTAAAAATTATACCTTTGGTCTCTTTATTTTCCCAATCCCCCTTGGTCTCTTTTGTTTCCACATGGTCTAACTAACCATTGGGACCTTGTGTTATGTATATAGACTTAGCCTAAAAATCCTTGTCCTAACCCTTTATGCCATGTCTTATTTTTATTTTCAAGGTCCCCTTTTATTATGTCTCAAAACTTAGCTTAAAATTATTTTTCTAATGTCTTGCCCATGTTTATTAACATGAAATAAAACCATAGTCAAAAAGCTATGTTAAGTCCTTTATTATTCCCTAAGCACTGACTTAAATGTCATTTATATTCATAGGATCAATGATCCATGTTTTCTTGGATGAATGATATCAATGATCTAGGATTAAAGTGGAAAATTTAAGACCCTGACCCTAAGCTAAAGCTTGAGCATCTTCAAGAGATCAATGGTTTATGTTTTCTTAGGCTAGGTTGAACCAAGAATGTGTATTAGGTTAAAAACTCAATAGAATCCTAGGACAAGAAAGAATGTGAAAAATGTCACAATATTAGCCAAAGAACATGTAATAGCCAATGATATTTGACCTCACAAATCATGATCCAATAGAGTCTATTTCATCAGATAAAAATGATCAAACAGTGTGTGATAAACATTGAAAATTCAAGGCAAATGTAGAGATGACATGTGGCATAATTATGGGCCATAAATTAAATATAGAACATATTTAAAATATAAATGGTTCACAAATGAGAGTACACATCCATATCAATGGTCCATAGAAAAGGAGGTATGATTAAGCAGATCAAGATCAATGAAGCATGATTGATCTATGTTATCAAGATCAATGATGTGTAAGAAATGTTAAAAATTCAAGGTGAATGCAGAAGTGACAAGTGTCATAACCATGGGGAATGTAGTGAGTAGACAATGGCATTTAAGTTATTAAATCAAGATTGATGGTTCATGTTGATCTGTGCAAGGATGATCCAACACTGTAAAATCAAGAGAGAATTTTTTAAAAGGCAATGATCATTTTCAAAATATGAATGACTAAAATGCCACAAAGATCCTAGAGTGAAGCCACATAATCCAAAATAGTCACTTAAAGATATTTTGTAGATTCACAACAAGGTAAAGGTATAAATAGGCAATCTAAATTGGGATCTAAGTTATAAATCTCATGTAAATTTTAGATAATTACTGCCATTAGAGCATTGTAAAAACCTTAAAAAATCCTTAAGAACATATAAGATCCTTAATTCAGCCCTATATTCACAATAATCAATCCATATAAGTTAAATCATCATCTATATAAGGGTGATTTAATCCAAAATTAAACTGTAGACCACTAGTGAGCAATTTAGATAAATACATAGCTATGGTAACTTGAAAGGGCATTTAAAACAAGGATGTGAAGCTTTATCCAACTTCAAATACAAAATAGAGGGTTTTCAAAGACACACAATTTGATTCTATAAGGGACAACAATTGGTTGATCTCATTTTGAGCCATTAAGAACTAGCAATCCATCATAAGAGGAGAACATGTTTACAATGAGGTTATGTTATAATGATCATAGGCATATTGTAATAAAACAAATTTAGAAGATACTACGATAGTGTCAAACCAATAATATAGAGTCAAGCTATACAAGGACACCATAATTAACTTGTTCAATTCCTTAAATTAGTTAGAACTAGGTAAGAAGTAGTGAATAAATGAAGCACAATAGCTAAAGGCCAAGTTGACCAATGAAAAGCATTGAGATACCAAGTCAAGAATTTAATCAAGGTCTTGACTAAAAATCAGATCCCTAAGATTAGGATAGTTAGCCTAGCCCACTTGAATATGTCTATGGCTATGTTAATTGATAAAATCAAAGTCCTAAGTATTTAGTCTAAGTAGATGGAGGATATTTCAAAAAAAACTTAGATAGTAAGAAGATAAAATGTTTTACATGTTGGATAGATTAATCAATTAATCCACTTCACTTATACTTTTGAGCCTTATCACTGATGAGGAGTTCAAGCATAGGACTTCTCATTTTAAATAGGAGGTGAAAAACCAAGGTCAAGGGAAGATAGAAGCTATGAAGAAGATAAAAAATGTTGGGATTATCAAATAGACTTTGAAAAATCTAAGAAAGGCCTAAATAACTTGGGAGATTAGGAAAATATATATTCATAAGACACATTACTAACCTCCAACTGATCAATGAATATCATTATGGAATGTAGATCCTTTAAGGAAAGCAAAAGGCTATAGTAACAATAGGGTCCCAAAGCTTAGTTAAATTAAGAATATTCTTCTTGTAGCTAAGCATTGTATATTTTGAAAATGGAATATTTTTTTAAAGGCATGTGCATATTGAAAAACACATTACCTATAGATCAATCCATTGGAGAAAGGCTAGTTTATTCTAGAACATTTGTAGAAAGGATAGCTATCCTAACACTTGTAATTTCATAATTGGATGGGACTAACCAACATACCTTCCTTTCATCTTATAAAATGGGAATTGTAAATTGTAAAATTGGGGAGTTCTTAGAGACAAAATTAATTTTTAACTTTTGAGAAATTAATATAAGCAAGGAATTTTACAAAGTTTGTCCAAAATTTTCTTGTCTTTTATTATACTAGCTTCTCTCTCACTTGTTTGTTCTGACTTCTAGATTTGAATGGTTCTTATAAATTCTTGGTGTGCACATTTAAATTCAAATTTTTTAACTTGTGACAGTGCTAGGTTAATTAAAATTTCATAGGTTCATTTCATTTTCTTACTCTTCTTGCATTTAGGCTAATTTTGTTTTCTTGTAGGGTTATATGATTAAAATCAACTTGGTTCTTATTTTAATTATTTCCCACATTCCTTTAATGCTTTCTTGATGTGTTATATGATTTGATCTAATTATACTTCATGTCATGTATTGGCTAAGCACATGCTTATATGATATTTAAACTTTGTCATGATGTTTGGAATGAAGATCAGCAACATCTCTTCTCTATTTTAATTTTTCATTCACTCATTTTTACCATATCACTCTAGATTAATTTTAATTATAAATATTTGTCGTAGATTAGTGTTTTGATTAGTTATTGATCATAATTCACCATTCTTAGCATACCATACTTCATATTTTTTATATATTAACTATTTGGCCATGGTGGATCCTAACCACCAAATTAATATAAATATTGTGAAATAATCCACTTACTTTACCTCTATTTCATCAATAGATAATAGGATTATCACATCATATAACTCATGCACTGAATTTTTATAATTCTAAAATGATAAGTGTTCTTGAACACTCTAGGCACCTGTGATCATATTTAGGCATCAATAGGATAAAATAATAAATTTGGTACCTATGATTAATCACATTTGAAGTTAATAGAGATTCCCCATATATCTAGCTTGTTTCTTGAAAAATAGAAAAGTAAACATGTAGAAATAAATGTCCACTCATGATAGAAAATGTGAAATAATTAAACTATTTAAAGGTTAAAATTAAAGGAATAAATACCCCTATGAGTATGTGAACCAAGCTACCTTATGTTTAACTCATTTAGAGGATGGGGTGATTATGCCTCAATGATATACTAGAGCTAAAATCCATAGGTTGAAAATTATATTCCTTAATCCCCATTACAGAATGATAATTTATATAAATTGAATGTGGTAAAAATATCAACTACACTACTTGAAATATCATCATAGCTATTTTAGTGGAACACCATACTAGGTTCATATGTAAAATGTGGAGCCCCATAGCAAGCTCATACATAAATATGAATACTATTAATCAACCATTGTAGATGAATTTTATATTAAAATTTCTTATATAATACTATCATTACCATCATATAAATATAAATTTTCATGCATTAATAACATCCATGCCCTAAAATCTGATACATCTTTACTTCAATGTGATATAAAATTCCATAATAGGTATGTCACATTATTCAATCTAATAAATATTTGAATTTTTATATTTACCATTATTTCATATAATTTCTCACCTATTTCTCATAATCCTATAATTTTCCCCATATAGGCATCATATATGTGTCAATCTATCAATTTATCTCAAACTATATTATGATCTATCCCAATTTGAAGCATAAATTACCCCAAATTACATCATAATATGTTCTAAAATTAATCACAATTTATCCCTATTTGAATCACAATCTATCCCAATCTATTTTTTTAATTTTTGAATATCTAAATTTTTATGACAAGCCCACTATCATGTCACATTTTAAGGTGAAAGATGAACCCTATGAATCACTCGTATAAAAATAAAAGAGGTATACGTACCATGATATATAGAAATGATATGACCATGTAAATCATGTGTGTTAAAATGATTATATTATGTTATTATATAAATATTTTATCTTTGAAACATATACAATGCATGTAACTTCTGATATACAAGCATCATGTCAAGTAGGTATATTAATTAGGTATGTGGTAATAGTTACCATAGTCATAAGCCACACAGATAATGGTGCATGTTAGTAATCATGGCATCACACATAATAGAATAATATGTGATATAAATCACATAACCATAAACTCAGAAACCATATATCTATCCACACATATGAAAATAATGTCATGATAATGACACACAGAAGCACTCAAGAAATAACATGGACATAAACTAAATGATCTTAAAACATGCATTAAATTACAACACATAATAAATTTATTCATGGGAACACTCAACATAACACCCATAAAAATAACACAATGTACAACATAGTGTAATAGTCAACTACAATCACATAGTGTACTATAAACCAATGCTCGTGCAATAACACAAAATATCATGACATCAATAGTCATGCATATAATAGTTAATTTAATTATCATTAATATCCATAAATATAATATACATCAATAATCACATGTATAATACTCAATATACCACACAATGTAACACACAATTAATGGTCATATATTTTACATCCATTGATGACCATGAAATTTAACAATCAACAATACTAATCATGCATATAACAAGAAATGATACTTTACATAGTCAATCAATGTCATCATTAATTGTATTAAATTACCATATCCATGAAAAAATGTATCACCCTTAAAAGTATATGTAATTATATACACTCATATTTTGTAATAGACACTTGAAATGTGTAATTTGACCAATCTCCAACATACTTGACTTATGCTCACATACGTGACTCTTGTTCACAAAAACTTCCTTATAAATTTACTCATATATTTTCATAACTTTTAAAATTATTATTAATACTACACATTACCTTCTTATTCTCTTCATAAATAACTTAAAATCATTCTTAGACTATATCTTGATCTCAATTTTTTTTCATATTCTCTAGATAGGCTCATACTTCCTCAAGCAATTTTTCCCCCCATTGACTTGTCCACTTAGGCTATGCCTATCTACATTCCATTTAATATCTAGTTTCCCAAATTTAAATTATTCATATGGATCAACATATGTCTTTTTAATGTTAGTTTGGATGAAAGTACCCAAATATTTATCTATATAAATATATCAATCCTAATCCTTTTATCTATCTAACGCTTATCTATCTATCACATGAAAACACTCTACACATTGAGAGTAACTTCCCCAAATGTTCTAAATATAAAGCCAATCAAAGTATAAATCTATAAGGTAATTATAAATACCATATTTAATGTCAAGTCATGGTTTTCAAGTGTTGAAATCCATACATGTGATTGTACTATATGTTATTATTATATAGGATTGCACACACTTAGCTAGGTGTGAAAACCATGTTTGATTTGAATTTCCTCTTTGGATTATTAGATAAATATTCAACACTTAGTAATAGGGGGTGTAGATATCTATCTCAACCCTTAACTTTCACTCATTTCCTCTATTTTATAGTGGGTTTTTAACATATCTATGATTTGAAGAAAGGAGAAGGATAATAGAACCATTCACATGAGATTAAAAACATTTTCATGCACAACAATCCTTATCAATTAGGCACAATAGTTAAAATTATCATATATTGACATAATAAGTTAGAAAATTTATGTACCCTATTAGATATTATTACACTATTCATGCATTAAAGAATTGAAAACTTGTCCATGCTCATGCAGACAATTTCTTTCTAAATCATAGCACTCATAGGCCCTTTCCTAATCCTATTTTATGACTATATTATTATAAAAACCTCCACAAACCCAAAATAATCCCATTGTATTCAATGGTTATAATGACCTATAATAATCCTCTTTATCTCAATAGGCTAGGATATGAGTAAGGTCACACCATTAGTTTTTTTAGATACTTGTAAGGATATGTAAGGACCGGGAATAACCATAGACCTATAAGAAGGTAATCTACATTCAAATGTCAATATGAAAGGGTTAAAAATATTCATCCTATTATATGGGGTATAATTGTCACTAGGGATCAATATAGATAAGTGATTGTAAAAATGATTATATATAGGTGTATCAAGGATATAATAAGGATATTGCATGCGAGGAACTAATGAACAAGGGTAACCTAGATCCAATATAAATATAAGTACTAAAATAATAAGAATATAAGTGGTGTAATGGTCAACCAATGGGTGGTCTGTGAAATGTAAGGTAATAAAAATAAATATTAAACAACTCCATAATTATACTAGCTTATTAAATATGATGAGCATAAGTAAATTTAAATAACACATCTACAATAACAATGAGCAAAGAAATTTCTATTCTACTAGGTAAACAAAGGAAATAAATTAGGGATATAGATAATTACCTTTGGATGAATTCAATAACACCTCAATCTATCATTTATCTCAAGTTGTACTTTTAAAGAGATGATGTAGGTTGAAGACCTCACATGGAAAGAAGAATACCTAGATATCATTAGTTGGGGACTCCAAATACCGAGACACCTCCTGTTGAGATTCAAAGACCATAAGCAATACTAGACCTCAAAGATAAGACTCTAAACCTATAACTCTTCCTTTTACTAGTTAAAATTATAAATACAAGTGAAATAAAATTAGATAAGTGTGTTATATAGTTTATGAATGAAATATGGCCCCTCTATATACAACTCTAATAACTAGAATTGACCTTGAAATCTAAGATAATAATATTACCTGGGATAATAAGTTGGAAATATGTTAGTTGGAAAATATTATAGTAACTAGGATGATACAGTACAAATGACCAAAAAATAGACTTAAAATTATATCACTTAGGATGATATAGTACAAGGAGAGACAAACATGAAACAAATTATATTGGCTTTGTTGATACAATAGTAATTTAAGGTGGCTAGTAAGAAGGAAATTTTTTGATATATACTATGGAAAGATACTAAGAGGATGTTAGACTAATATTATTGAAGGTATGATAAAATAGTATTAAAAAAAATCTCATAAAGTTTCATGATCCAGTCTTGCTCTATTCTCGATGCACCTTTTGATGTGTAAACTCAAGGAGATTGACGCACTGACAAGCCCCTCCAAGAGAAACTATTATTAAAGTGATGAAAGTGAAAAATATAAGGTGTGTACATATTTATAACCTAAATCTCTTCACGTATCATAATAGTGTAATGTGGGATGGTGCTTTAGGATAAATACATAGGTAACATAAAAGGGAATAACTAAAAACCAATGCTAAAAGAACTAAAAGTAAATTAAAATGCATACCTCCACTTACCTTTATAAATTAATAAATGAAGTTACATGTGAGGCAACTAAAGGAAGGTTCCAATCACTATGCTAGATGTAAAAACCTAAAAAATAAGAGAAAAAAAAAATCAAAGAAAAATATGTTAGCAGCTAAACATTCCTTACATTGCCAAGATCCTACAACGTATTTTAGTTTGTGAAAAATATGTACAGAAACAAACATATTGGTAAAAATAAAAAATATGGGGCTAAATAACTAAAATTTTAATTTTTTTTTTCTAAAAATAGGTAAAAACATTACATTTTTTCATTAGCCATTTTGAGAAAACCGGTACTCTATTTATCTGTATTAAGCACAACAAGAGATAATGGTGAGAGGATACCAAGGAAGATGTCTAGGAATAACCCAGGAGTAATCACATGAGCCATTCAAATATGTGATACATCAATTAATTTATTTGTAAATTTTGAATAGATGGACTATATTTGGTAACTATAGACATTGAAACAAATCTATGTAGTAGAATTTGACCCCAAAAGTGTCAAATTTTAGATGAAATTATGACAAGTGACAAGGATGAAATTGAACATATAATTTAGGGTTGGGGATATTTATTAGGTCTAAAATAATAAATCCTTACCATAAATAAACTCTATTAGATATTCTAATATATTTGGGTGGTAAAAATCATAGAAATGGTTAATATCACTCAAGAAGGCTGATACAGTTGTGTAGTATAAATACTAAAAAATGTTGATATTATTCTATTTGGTTGATAAAGTAAACTAGGATAAAATATTTGTCCAATATTATTATGGTGTGTATTATTATAGGAGATATACATGGTCGATATTTTTAGGTATAATTAATATAATAGATAATATAAAAACATGGCTAGTATATTACATATGTGATCGAACTACAGGAAAATATTACATGGTTGATACAATATAGGTATGATTAATGCAGTAGGGGGAATAGGAAGACATGGTTTATGTAGTAGGGGTAATAGGAAAACATGGTTGATACAATTAGTATGTGGTTGATGTCATATAAAATAGATAAATGATTGATATAGTAGAAGTATGTTCAAATAGTAGGATGAAAAATACATGGCCAATACAATATAAATTTTAGTTGGTCGATGTAGTAAAAATATAATGAACCATTTTTAATTTTAATGCAAACAATTAGTTATATTTTGATTTCATTTCACATTTATTAGTAAAATATCTAAGTGGTTGTTATTATTTGATATTTTTAGATACTAAAGATCTCAAAAGGATGGTGGATGCAAGTTGGATACTATATCTAATAGCCAAGCTAATGGAAATAGATTAAAAAACCTAATTACCTTGGGTTTTAGAGGGATCATGGAGATTTGTTGGGTGTCATTTAGTGTAGGTTTGATATATATGCTCTTTAGTATCTAGGAGAGGATAAAAAAAACCTTAATATGGGTGGTGGATTGGGATATAGAGGAAGTCAATATCACCTTAAATAATGTGTAAGTGATACTAGGTTTACTAATTAAAGACATGCCTATGATATAGGACACACCAGTGTGTAAGGTAGAGATTTAGGAGCTAGCCCAATATGATATGAGATATTATTAGTAAAATCATAAAAGACTCATAATTAGAATATTTTATATGTGTATGGAATAATAGATATCTATATGGTCATCATTAGTCTTATGTCTATGTGTTTTTTGTGTCATAAGTTTAATAGGGTCATTGTTAGGAATACAGAACATAAAGCATTGTTAATGAAATAAAGATATAATTTAAATTAAAAAAACATAATACAAGATATACATAGATTTAATGTGGTTCACCCAATATGGGCTACATCCACACAAAAATAGCTGGATCTTCTCTTTATTTAGTCTAACAAAATGAAGGAATAATACCTGTAATACATCCATTACAATCTCCTCTTCACTCACATACAACATTCCACCATAATTATAATGCCCTCATATCAAAATTATGGTTACATATAGGGAAAAAATGCACAAACATAATTTCTACCATTAGATCTACAACCTAATAGTGAATAGTCTATATTTATTACAAAATTATAATATTTTACAATGTATTTTTAACTAAATTTTTCTTCAGGGGTGTTGCCCCCAAACCCCCACTAGGGGGGCTTCCAACTAGGTCTCTACCCCCCTATAACCCCATGTTAACCATAGTGGTGTGCATTCCCCCAACCATACCCTCCGTGTTGAGAACCAAACATTATAATAAGATCAAGCTCCACCATCCAATAGTCATGCCACTATACATTATTTCCTTATATTGATATATGTTAGAATAGGGTAATTTTTATGATATGGGAGTAATAATTTCAATGCATCTCATTTATCATTTGTATGGGATGTTAAGTGGGTTAGAAAACCATGTTTTCTAGTTAAATTATTTACATGTTTGATCTATAATAAATTTCATAGTACTAGTCATCAAGGCTTCCACATCAAATCAAGGACCACCTACCTCAAGTGGGGAGGTGATATTAAAATAAAGTTTTGAGTTTTAATCCTTTTTATTTTACCCTGGAGACTATTCACATAGATTAAATTCTATGAAGGTTATACTAGTGCACAATATTCATGGGCATCATGGCCATCCACCATATAGGAATATGTGAGAGCTTAAATTCTAGGGCATTGAACATAGTCGTTAGACCGACATATATGTGACCATGAAACCAAATAGTTTGAATTAATGCACCTAGAAATACCACTGGTGATCCAACCCCATTTGGTGAGACACGTGAGTCATGAGGACCATGGGATAAGGTATATTGATCAATGTCCTAGTTTTGACACCTCTTAATGTCATATGTAATTGGAAGAAATGTTAATGGTAGTAGAAGTATAGGGTATTAGAGTATGTGGGAGTTGTTCCCAATGTTTCAATGGTAGAGGGGGCACCATAATGAGACATATGGATCATCCAAGGATGAGTGTGGCCATAAAGGGTTTAGCTCTTGGTGATTCATCAAAAGAGGTTGTTATGGACATGACCCAAATTGAGTCAAGATAATATGCCTATCCTTGGAGGTAATCAGATGGTGAGACCATCATTGATTAGTACCCTCAAACAATTTTAAAAAAGGGAATATGTATTAATTATTTTACTGTCACTTTCCTTTTATAGACTTGTAGATATACATGCTAGGTACTATTGATATATTTACTCACATACTTTTTATATATGGAGATCTAATATTGAATTTGGTTTGATTTTTTAGATACAAAAATATCATTAATGTGGTGGAGGACTATGGTGGAGAAAACCCATTATGATATATTGTATGATGTGCTACTAGAGTATGATATTATGTCTATGGGGGATCAATTTATTCCTTTAACATGACCATACCTACTAGCTAGTTTACATTGGTTTGAATTATTTCATGGTACATACGATGGTAGGAACTTATTGCTACTCTACCAACATTTCTAAAGGATGGGCTGATGTAAGGTGGTATCAAGTAGTAGAATCACATTTGGCTTTAACTATGGAAGTTACTTACCATATAGAGACTATGGACTAAGTGTACTAGCTGGAAACTTAACTAGTAGAAGCATAAGGAGAGCTTTGGGGATTATGATCCCAGACTCACATGCTAGAGAGGAGATTATAGGAAGCTATAGCTACATGTTATTTAGGGAGCATGATGCCTCACCCTCAACATAGAAATGAATTCAAACCATATATTTATCCACATATATACATATGATATATTAAATTTTGACAAACATGTTTGTGTGTGATTTTTCTTTTATGCATGGGTTTACTTATCTAGAATGAACTATGGTTATAATATCATGAAATGATAAAATTTTGTTATGTAATGTATGTTTTATTATTTTTTATAAAATTTGAGAAATTACATGGTCAAAAGGAAAAATTAAAATTGTGAAAAATGAAATCTTAATTAGATAGAAAAACCAAAAAATAAAATAGGTGATTAAGTAAAAGAAAAACATACCAAATGTATGTAAGATACAAATATTGAGGTAAAACATAAGATATGTAAAACATTTTAATTAATAAGTCATGGATCACATTGATATGAAGGACAAATCAAAACATAAGATGCAAAAATAATTGTAAAAAGAGATATCCAATGGAATAAAATGTGAAATATATTCAAAGAAGGATATGAAGTGATTGTGTGTAAGGTATCATCCAATGTATTATAATTTTAAGCTCAAATTGAAAAAATGGGGAAAATAAATTGATCATAAATACATCCAATGTAATATAAGTGAACATTACAATCAAAAAAAGATGTGTGAAAATGGAAAAAAGGATTCTAATGAATGAAAACTCAAAATCTATGCTTATGATAAAGAAATGTATAGGAAAACGTGACCATATAGAGACATGGATATGATGATATAGATGTATTAGAAAATATTGGTGATGGTAATTTAAGAGGAAAACCTAGTTTTATTCCCCAATTTCTTAAAAAGTAACTCACAAAATATAAATCTAAGAGGCACTATAGATGAATACTAAGAGTCAAATCTAAAGTGAATAAATAGAAAATGGGAATATAAATAAGAGGGAAATTATTACATAAAATAAATATCTATCAAGGGGATAGTGGGAAAGATATTATGTATATATAAGGATGAAAGGAACCATAAGGGTGATGTATAAATCCTTAGTGAAGAAGATACACTCTAGTCAAGTGGGAAAATCTAAGAATTATTGACATCAAGGACCTAGAGGACCCCACTTATAAATCATAACCTTAAGCAAATAATTGAAGTATAAATATCATCCCATGAAGGATATATTAAATAAAAATAAAAGGTAACCTACCTTCCAACAATGTGTTCCCTACTCCTCATTTAGAAAGCCAACAATGGGTGTTAAATATGACTAACATAAGATATCCCAAACCTAGTTGTTAGATAAGAGAAACTAAAGACTAAGATGCATAAATACTCATCAAATTACACCATAGGAAAGAGTGAAAATATAAAAACCAATCCCAAGTGTGCCTCAATTGAAATTAAATATAAATATGATGATCACAAATGATCTATCCATGTGTAAAATGGTGATGCAAGGAAGATAACCTAGAAGTTGACCACAATAATAGGGAGTTTTTTAATTCAAAATTGACTAGGAAAAATATGGGATATCAAAGTACATGGAAATTTAATTCAAATCATATAAATGGAAACCTAAAGAATGGAAATGCTATGAGAAATGGTAATCATGTCACTATGGAAGCTATATTAAGCTAAAAAAGGGTCTAAAAGAAGCACTGATAAGAGAAATCATCCCTAAAAAGGGGAATGCAAAAGGAGACCAAAGGATCACAATAAGGTTAATGCCAACTAAAATATGTTATAAAATATAAAAAATAAAATTTAAGGTGATATCTGAGATCCATAAGGGAAATGAATGCCAACTATAAATCATCCCAAAATAGGGAGAAGCTAAAAGGCTAAAAAAAACTTAAATGTGCTACCTAAGATCCACAAAGGAAACTAAGGCTGATTATAAATAATCTTGAAAGTGTGGAAAGATAAAAGAGACAAAATATTCTAAAATAAAACAATGGATGACTACAAGGTGTGAAAAAAATAAGCAAAGTAAATAATATGCTAAAATTAAATATTGTGATACAAGAGAGATATATACAATGAACATCAATATGTTGAAGATATAATATGAGATCAACTCATGAAAATAAATGTGAATTAAATAATGTTAAATAATGAAATATTTACTCACAAATGATGTTTAATATCTCTATACACATCATTGATAACATATTTCAATTCTCATTGTAACTAGTATCTAACTCAAATCATAGTCTCTTCTACATTTTCCAAGAATCATGCAAGGAATACCTTATGGATAAGCTCTAAATAAAAAATATGCATGCTAATAAAATTAGGAGTACATGGATCCTCTTGATTATAATAACATAATAAAGGAAGAGAGGATGCCACTTATGAAGAATGGGACACACATCCTCTTATCTAAGAGGGGTTTATAGCCATAGTGTAGGTCATTCCTCAATCCTAGGTTTTAAGTGAACATTGTTGAGTATATTAAGGTGGGGACCTCAAAAAATATCCAAAATGTTAAATTTATTGACACTTATCCATATAATGTGTATAAAAATCATGCCAAAGATAAAACACCTCTCAGTCTCTCAATTTTTTTGGATATAAGTAGGTGTAATATTTAAAGGTAACATGTTCAGCTAAAGGGAATAATTAACTACCTTGAGATGAAGTAAATCTAAGTAGTTTTGAATAAATTGACATTTAGTTGATGAATGTGTACTAGTTCCATGGAAATACCAAAGATTAGTATGAGTATAAGATCAAGGTGACTAACGATATATGGTAATATATGGACATTTTAGCCTCTATTATTCTATAAATCTCTAGTATGCTCTACACTATTAAGCTAAATGACTAAAAACTAGTGGAACACATAAAATAATTCAACCTTAGGTTTTGGGATCATGGTGCATGAACTGACCAATGGGGATGGATGTAGTAGGGTCTACTAAGAAACACATAATTTATTTCATCAACCTCTTCAAAAGTATCATAATGTGAAGAAAAAAAATGGTCATATACTGGATTTATCATCCATAAGCTCTAAAGTAGTAAGAATTGGTAATATGAGTGTAGCCAAGATCTCATAAGGAATAAAACTAAAAGGATCAAAATATATAACAAACCAATAAGGTCCAATCATAGATAGATCATCAAGTATGCTTTGAAGAGGCTTGAAAATGACTAAAACTATGCATGGTATATAAATTAGCTCCATATCTGACATGTTAACATCAACTAAAGAATCAATAGTGTTATGAAAATCTAATGGAATATGAACACTAGGTTGAGCAATATAAAATAAGTTAATGCTAAAATAAAAGGAATATTTATTATAAAACCATTTAAGGGAACAATGGTAATGTAATATTTCTATATAATTGGCTTAGGAATATCCAAATAATTAAGGGTCATCTGGGGCATAACCATCATATAATCAAGAGTGGTGAGATCCAAATTGAGTGATTTGACCATTATTTAGCTATAAGATATATAAAAAGAAGGATTCTTATGGATAACCATAGAAGTGGGAAACTCATCAATTGGATTCTTATGAGAATGAGGTTATAAAATAGGCAAACACTAAATAATAAGCCTAGGAGGAAGCTTTGATGTTTTTATTTTTATAATAATATCATTAGGCTCATTAAAATTTGGTGTAATGTCACCCACAATATTAGGATGACCAATATAACCTTTATTGGAATTGATGTTATAGTTAAAACATTGGTACTCATGAAATGGTATGTTAGGTAAATGTTTAAGGTTGGGGATATTATAGATGCCATGTTCTTAAAAAAATTAAGTATTCCAAGGGTTGGCATCACCTTGTAATTTATAGATAACACCCATTTAAGGAACATCATCCATTAGCATGTAGAAGAATCCATGGCCCTCATACGATGATTCTAATTATGGCTAAGTAAAATCATATAATAAAAATGGAAGTTGAATATCATGACCTTAACATTAACCATACCAAGTGGTATTATGATAGGAAGCCAAATAAATCCTAGCATACAAATTTATTATAGGTTATATCCTTAGCATATGTTTTATGTATATTTATGGTTACATTTATAAGATTCTAAGGTTTTAATTAATTAAAAGGATGTGACACAAGTGTTGAATCCTTTATCGATCAAGTCCCATTTGATTCAAATGTCACCTACTTTGACACTAATAAAAGATGAGAACTAATTTCACAAAGTAAGATTTCATCTAGGATTATAGATGTGATATTAAATTTAAGAGAGAGATATTGGTATACATAATGTGATCAACATGTATAGACATATCTTCACATTATTTCATGATAATTTATTAGACCTAAGCAAGGTAGTTTCTTTCCCCATAGGTGGTGGTTAAGGAATATACATCTCAAATAAGAGACACATAAAGAAATTTCTATATCAATGATAAGTCTTAATTAGGTCAAGAAATGAGATATTAAATGGGATCCTAGAAATTTATTCTATGGGATCCCACTCATTAAGGATAATGTTGGTAGACAACACTAAAAAAGATTGACTGAGTTTTGAAACTGATCAAGATTAGCTATAGAAGAAGTAGAACCTAATTATATTTGAGTTTTAGTTAAAATGTACGGTCTCAAGATTGTTTATAAATTATAGGTAGGTGGATGAATCTTTATGATCCTATTTGATGTTGTTGGTGACATTGAAGTCTTAGAAATAATCTATATTAGGATAAATAATGTAGTAGAATCAAAACTTAGTACATAAACAAAATATATTAGGGTGACTAATTTAGTTAGAGAAAAATGGATCAAATAAGACTTTACCAAGATGACAAATATAATTTAAACAAAAGTGGTCAAAGAAACATATTGTATCATTGGTTGATACAATTAAACCTGGTCTAGAAATAAATTGTTGTATCAAGGTGGTTGATATAGTTGAAACAAAACTAGAAGAAAAATATTGTGTCATGTTGGCCAATACATTTGAAAACTTAGGAAATTGTATTGATATGGTTGATACAATATGGTGGATATGAAACTATATAATGATATAAAATATAGTTGGGCTATCTGAAAGCATAGAAGTAGTGATTTTTTTAGATCTAATAGTTGAAAAATGATGTGGAGAATAATCATGAACTTATCTATAATCTAGATGAGAAATATAAGTTCAAAGAGGGTAAGTATCAATGTATGAAATAATAAACTTCATGTTTATAGTTTTTCACATCATCAAAATAATTATGGCTAATTATTGTTTCAAAAACATTATCATCTATTTATGAAGAGGTTTGAAGTTTATTGTTAGCTTCTTGATTTTGATTATGATTTGGAAGTGGATTGGATTACATGGTAAGGTAATCATTTTCTTGGTTAAATGATTCACCTTTACCTTAGAATTAACTACCTTATCAAAGGCTTGGTGATGTACTCTAATCATGGATTCATGATCAAGTTTGGGCCAAGGAAAAAATCAAAGGCTATGTGTTTAAGTTACATGATTCATGAGAATGACCCCAAATAGCATGGAACCAAAAAACTTTTTGTGGGTCACACCAATGGTTATTAAGTTGGTATGATAAAAATATCTATGTTGGGTTATAAAAATATGTTTCCTAATCTCATCTCGAGTAATATATTTATGTAACCCACTAGTGTGAACTTTTGAGGGAGGAAGAGGAGGCTAAAATGGACTTCCCATTATAGGTGGGGTGAGATTCACTTCATTGGAAGTTATTATATAAATTTCATGAATATTTCTCTTAGAATCATCAATATCAAATACACCATTTTCCATAGCACACATATTTTTAGGTCTCATAAGCATTTGAATTCTAGGCTTAGTTTAAGATGGCTCAAATTGTCTTAATAGATAGTCTTACCATTTACCTCAATCTAAGGATTCCACTAATGATGTTTCAGAAAGGGTCCTAATAATATATTGTAATTTATAATTTATTATGGTATTAAACTATTAGAAGATATTTTATTCCATCATATTATGCTCAAATTTTTTTGATAAGGCTTTCCAATGTTTGATGAAATATTGGGTTGTTTCATTTTTTGCTTGTTTTCAATTGATAAAATGATCTAAATTATTTTTAGGCAAATAATTAGATTTAAATTATCAGACCAATGTATTATCTTAGTCTTCCAAGCTATAAATAGATTGATACTTTAGTTGATTGTACCATTTTAAAGTATCACCAAAAAAGGTTTTGACTAGTATGTTAATAGCCACAAAAGAGTTAAGTTTAATATACTCTTTATAAATATTTAAAAAGGCCTTCATATGAAAATTGGTATTGGTGGATCCATTAAATAAAATTTATTCCACTTACATCAATTTAAAATATTTTGGGGGTTAAGGATTCATTTTGAAGGTGTTTATGACTTTTTTGTGAATTGGGTGTTGTATAATGAGGTTGTTAAGAGAAAATATAAGGGGGGTGGGGAGGAAATTTATTTTGGCACTCCCCATTACACCTACTAAGGCTTATTTTGTAGTTCTGTGATTTGGTTTTACATTTTCATAATTTGAAAATTATTATTAGCTTTAATCTTAGAAATTTGGGCCATCTCTTTTAAGATGATTTGTTTAGGATCAAGAGTGTTTGGGTTGATGTAGAGACTTAATTGGTTTTTTTGGAAGCACAAGATGGGGAATTAACATTGGTATTAACTTGATCACTTTGGGTAGACCTAATAAAATAAATACCTACAATGTTAGTAGTTATTGTAGGCATGGTGGATGATGAAGGAAATAATGAAGTCATAAATTTATTTCTACTATAGAAAAATTCTCAGTAAGGGAAGGAGGATATTCCACATGGGGTTCCATATTGATGTGATAGATAAATATAAAGTCCTTTTCCATGTGATCAAGATGATATTGAATAAATACTTTCATTTCATATATATATATATATATATATATATATATATATATATATTATATACCACATTCATCTTCAACCTCCTGGTCTTAAAATAGGTGACCTTGTTTAGGTTTATTAATATTATCATATGCTCATATTATTTGGATTTAATGGAATCCATATTATAATATTTAGTATAATGATCTTGAGAAATATCAAAATGATAAGGCATGTAATTATTTTTGGATAAACTATCAGGATTGGTTAATTCTATAGCATTAGAGTTACTTTCATACATTTCTTGGAAATCCTAATAGGTTTTCTCTTCATATTGTTTTAAAATATGTTACATTTTGAAAGATAAAAACATAATTATATCAAGATGGTTGATGTAGCTGGATACACATGAATGCAAAAATATATTATATTGGGTTGGTAGATAAAGTAGAAAATGTAGTTATGAAATAATAAGTTGTATTGGGATAAGTGATACAATATGATTAGAGATATCAACTATGCCAAGATATCCAATCAGTTGGTACAAGCATATAATTATATTGGAAAAGTTGATACATTTATGGAAAGGAACATAAATATATAACTCTAGTTGATAGAATTGGGGAAAGGCACATAACTATATCAACTTGGCCATTATAATTGGGTAAAACAATAAATTTGTATTATTTTGGCCAATATAGTTGAAAATATAATAAATTTTTATAGGGTTGGATGACACAGTTGGGCTGAAATTTTTGCTAAATTGTATGATGACAATGAAGATGACACTATGAATCAAAAATGAAAAATGTGAAAATTATCTAATAAGAGGTGGTATAATATTCACATTGGGTTCACAAAAATGTATACAATGATGTAGATATTGAAATATGGTCTTCAGTATTGTACAATGACAATCTTGACACATATCTACCACACATGACTTGAGTACCAAAATAAGGTCCTAATTCTCTATCCTCACACTTTCATGCCATATTATGAGTCAACCCTTCCATTTTATTTTCAAACACCTACATGAGACTCATTATCTATTTTAAACCTATTTAATATCCTACATATGCATCTCCAAAGTCTTAGATTATTCCACATATATATGGGTCAATTGCTTCAGTTATGATCATTTCCACTAGTCGGTAATGACCTTGCTAGTTGGAATTATCTTTCTATTAGCAATGACTATTTTTTTAAATAAAACTCATGCTTAGGGTAAAACTATAATCCTAGTGTGTCATTTTCATGAGTATTTATTCAAATTGATTCCTATATAGATAAATTAAGGTCTCATTTCAAATCATCTAGTATCTATTTGGCACTCATTTATACACTATTGTAAATTATGAAAATCTTACCTATTCTTCCCAGTCTAAATATTATTCACTAAGAGAAATTAAAAGCCAAGTTTGAAGAATCCAAAATTTAGGTCAATTTAATCATTATGAGGTATCAAAGCTAATAATTGGTTGTATTTACATATAAAAGACCCATAATTCCATAATCGCATGAGGTGGGAAAACTACATGTAACTTGATTTCCTTACTTTGAGTATTGGATTCATAGGTAGTTTCTAATCATCATATAGGGATTATTAGGGTCAATTAAATGGATTAAACTTACCCATGTTTTAATGTTTTTATCCCTCAAAATCACATTTATGGTTTCAAGTCAAAGGAGGTCAATTTATAAATATATGTATGTAATCAGGGTTCAACATCATAAAAACACAAAAATCAAATATAATTATAGATGATCATGTATTCATTATTACACACTTCCACATGTGCCATTTCTAATTTATACATCAGTTCTAACCAACATATCAATATTGACCTATAATATTGACTTGATCTTATGGAAATAGCCAAATGTAGGCATAAAATTAATTCATGGACCGAATAAACCAAAGAAGTTCTTATCCCCAAATTTCACTTCCATAACATAGTTAGATTCTAACATTCAAACATAAAATATAAGTTCCATGATATCTTTGGTAATTTCTATATTTAACACATGTCCTAATCAAATCAAAATAATTAATTATCAATATTTTACTATTAGGTGTATGTTTGAATGTCATTTTTATTGATCTAAATTATATTTGAGATTATATCTTAAGTATATTAATCTTCACCATTAATCCTTATTATGTTAAATACATATTAGTGAACCCATATAAACATCAAATAATGCAAAACCCTAGGTTTTCTTTAGGGTTTTATCTTCCTAGTGTTTTAAATTTTAGATTTAAGGTTTCTAAGTTTTCCTTAATAATACACACTAATCATGACCATATTGATTGAACATTATTGGTTATTGTAAATAATTAAACTTACAGTTTCATCTTATTCTATATGGATAGTATACTTCATTTAGATCCATTATGTATATAAATGGGTATCCATGGTCAATTCCAAATTCACTAATAAGGCTAAGATTACCAATGAACAATCCAATCCTATTATTCTAATGTCTAATTCAAGATGCTTATTATTACCTCTATATTCCAAATGGAATGCATGACTCCTTTTATTCCCTCCCCCAAGATTTAAATTTTATAATAGTTATAATCATGCTCCCATTATTTTCCCATGCCTTATTTTAAATTATAGGGTCCATGTTATTAACACTAGATGAGTTAGGGTACACCAACATATGTGACTAAATTAATTTAATCAAAATGTTCCTCATGAACCCCCTCCACCTATTGTAAGATACACAAATAAACCAAAATATATAGCATCATCAATCAATTAAATAATTCACATTCTAAGATTTCTATGTTGTAATTCCTTAAAATATCAATGGTTTACAAATATATATTATATAAGGTATTGTGATAAAAAAAAGTTTTCCCAGTGATATGAAACTTGAATCATTTGCTTCCATCATGAACACATTCAAGGAAAGAAAAAAACATATCACTTTTGACCAAAAATATTTACTAATTCAACATGTAAAATAACAAAATTCTCTATTATTCATTCAATTCAAAGTACAACATAGTTTGGTCAAGCATGTATTTATAGATATTGTTTCAAGATTGAAAATTTTTAAAACTACCTTCTTACAATTATTGGGGATGAATAATGATATCATTCAAAAATTATATCCAAAACTTAAATTATTTGATAATACTCTATCAAGTAATTGGAACCATCTCATTATATGTGATATTAAGTCCCAAGGTAGTAACAACTATTTAACATGTTATACCTAATCATTTACATTACAACTTATTTTTGGGATGTCCATTGAAGCATGTTATGGAATTAGTACCATCAAAATTACGCAGATGTATCAAATATATACATGAAGTTTATTCTTATTCAAAACTAGTAGATGAGGATCCATCCATATATTATAAAATAACTCTATCTACTCTTGAATATCAATCACAATCACAATTGGAAGATCCTAATATTACTTATCCATCGTAAATCATTCCAATATCTCATATGTGTATACACATAATATTTTTAAAATTTATCATTTATTGACACTTTCTCTCTTGTAAGAGCTTATCAAGTTTAAATCTCTCTAAGTGCACACCTTAAAGGGCACACTAGGAAAGGTGTGGGTAGATCCTTGGTGCTTCAAAAGATTGTTGGTCCCCATACCATTACCTAAACCCACTAGAATTCACTTTTATCTAACTCCCTAAGTAATAAAATCCCAGTTATCTACTTCCCTTAGTAATTATTATTTCAAAATATCCCCTCACTAAGTAAATACCCCTTTTCTTCATTTTCCTACTAAGTTATCCTAGTTGATCTTATTTCAAATTTCAATTTTAATGTTATCAAACTAGTTTTATACATAATGATTACTTTTCTTACCATAATATATAGAGCTAGGTGACCCCATCGGTTACATTCTTTGGAGGGTTTAGGATCAATCCTTACCTATAAATACCACCTTCATTTTAATCTAATAGAGAGGAACATTAATTTCACATTATTATATCTTGCAATTCTTCAAATTCTACACTTGAAAATTCATTGCTTAGGTTTTTACCTTGGAAGGAAATAAACTTGTCTTATGAGAAAGTCTTATATGCATATGAGTCTTTTAGCCTATAGATGATTTCTATAGTATGATCCTTAAAAATCCATAGCAACCTATTGAAAATAACCATTGGCCAAAGAAAATATTAAGGCATGACATGTTCATCTAAGGTAATTATTCCTAACTTTTACTCCATTTTGTTAGATAGATATTGCACAAAGTAACAGGTTGAATGTTTTACTCCTTGTTTAGAATTACATATACATTGACTTAAGTAGATTTTTTCCTTTGCATGTTATGTTTTATTTCTTTAACTATCCCCCATTTGTGCCACAAGATTTGGTGATCACTAGATTAGATTTATTTTATGTATTGTAGACCTATGTAGGGTTACTGTGTGGTGTTATTTGACTAGAGGCTTTAGAACCCTCTCTAATGGTGTTATGTGATTAGATATCCTTTAGGTAGGTTTAATAAACCTAAATTGGTCTTATCCCAATATAAATAACTATGCAAAGAGTTTTTGGTAATATTGACTTATCCAATCTTGTAATTCACTAAGTAGGACAATTTGTAACTCCATCATAATTCATTACATAATACATACATTCTAGTGAACCTAACATGAATTTAACCCTTACTTTTTTAAATTTTCAATCACAGTCAACTAGATTAAGTTGATCAATTAAGTTTCATTTCTCAATGTATGTTTCTTCCTTAGATAACTAGATCAATTTGGTCGATATGGTATTCCTCTCTATTTGTAGGCCCATGAATTTTAGCTAACTATATTGAGTTGGTCAATCTAGTTATTTTATATGCCTATAGGATTAAAATACCACCTAGACGACTTAGTCAATAAAAATGCTACACTTTCATCAATACAACTAAATCAAATTAGTAGTTTGTGTTTTATATTTGAGGCTCATCCTTAACATATTAGCATTTTTATATTTTCAATATTAATAAATTTATAATTATTTATTTTCAATCTAAAATTCAAAAATTTCCTTACTATTTTCCTTAGTTGTTAATTATATCAAACTATACCTGCATAGTAAACTACATCAACTAGCTCAATCTATTTTTATGTTTGTGCTTTATACCAATAAAATAAATCAATCAAGTCAATTTAGTTTATTTGGGCCTAATTTTCTAATAGATTGTGTTAACTGGCTTGATTTTGTTTTATACTATTTTCTCAACTAGATCAACCTGTTCAATCTTGTTTTATTTTTCATTTTTAAACATAAGCAAATGAAATTAACATCTATTTTTATATTAATTACATTCACTTTCAATTTTTAAATAAATATTTGGTTATTTATTTGTTTTAATAAATTGTAACTTGATTTTTGACAAAATGATTTTTCACCTTTGTTTTCATCTTATTTGGCTTTCCCTAGAAACTATGTACTGACAATTTTAAAACTACTTAGCTACCATCATGAAGGGATACATGATATTTTCTTTATAGTCCTTATCTATAATTTATAGTTATATTATAATGAGGGGATTTCCCCAATAATCATAGCTATAGCATAAAGTTAAACATGATCTTTAGTTTCCACATACCTTATAGTATTTCATAAATTCCCATGATTTCCCTTTGTATTGAACTTTAATAATCCATCCATCCATTTGATTTTTTGGTTCATCAATTATTATTTAGTACTGAGAATCTACTTCTATCTTACCCTTGAAATAAGGTTTGGTGTGATATTGAAATGACACTCCATCCATAGTTAGCACTGTGAGTTTTACTAATCCTCATAAATCCTCTAAGATGCATCTAACTTATAATATGGTCGATAATCTTGATCTTATCAACATCCATGTTACTAATAGAACCACAAACTATGGGAATCCTCCTTCTTCCCTTAATCCTCTATTCATACCTAAAATGGAGAATTAAATGGATTTTAAATATATTCCTAAAATGATCTTTTTTATCAATGAAAACCCTCAACATTAGGGTAATGATCCTACATTAATCTATAACCTCATGATGGGACCTGACATTAGGGATCCCCTTCACCTTCACCTAGTTTTTCTACATGGTTGGGGGTAAGTCACCCTATGAATTCCACTACACCTTTCTCATTTTTCATTCTTTTCTATGTTATCATGTTTTCCACTTTCATGCCTTCTTATGTTATCATGTCTTCCTCTTCCATGCCTTATTCATCTACCATGCCAGCCATTTCCACAAATAGGTATGCATGACCTTTAGTGGGTCTACTCAAAATGTCTATATTAATACCCAAATTAATGTAAGTACTAGTGCATCTCAAACTATCATTACCTCTCATACTATTAATGTGTCTCATGATGCTTCCACTAATCAAAACACTATTAAAACAACCAACTTTTATTATAAGCCTTACACCAAATGGCTACTTTTCAAACTAATATTTTCAATCAAATGATGCAAATGCAAAAAAAATTAATGCATTTCTAAAATAATCCTCCACCTACTCAATGGGGAATTTAAAATCTTAATGCCCCCCACCCCCTAGAGATTCACATGGTAATCTTATACCCCAACCACCACTTCTTAACAAGGCTATTAAATATTTACAAAATTAACCCCTAGTTCCTCAAATTTCAAACATTGACATAGGTGTCATATTTCCCACTTTCACTTATAATGAATCCATTGATCCGAGTTTATTTTTGAAATATTTTAAAAACTTATATAAAGATTGGATTAAACTCAATATCTTTTTTTCCACCAATATCTTATCTAAAACCTTTTCAAGTGATGATTTAAACTATTATAACTAACTAAAAATCCATTCTATTTCTAGTTTATAATACTTATTAAATGTATTGATTTAATAATTCCAAACTATCAATCGTTTTTAAAATAACCTAGCTCATTTTATCAATTACAAGCAATTAGAATCCAAAACAGCCCAAGTGTTCATTAAATGATGGAAGGATTTACCTAATAAAGCTAAGCATAACATTTTAGAAGATAAAATTTTCCATTTTTTCATTAATTCTCTTCACCCTAAATAATAATATCATGTTATAAATCTTTCTCTAAAATCTTTAAAATCCCTTAACCAATCCAAATGTCAATATTTTCTCATATGACAATTCAAGCCTTCACACCCTCCCATCAGAACCTGAATGCTTATGAAAATTAAGAATATACATTAAACCAATGATGGTTTTAGGGATAACTATTATTCCATAAAACCATTCAATCCATTACTCCTAGTGGTTCCAAAAATCCTATTCTTTCACCATCAAGTTCCAATAATCCACATCCTAGTTCTACATTTTCTCAAGTAATAAATGTAGACATTCATAAACCACTTTGTGTATTATAGATTTAAAAGACTATTCATAGGCCTTCACCATGATATCTTGATCTTACTCACCTAACCAAACATGGGTATGATCCACACAAATGTTATTGGTATCATGCAAGTTGGGGGCATTATCATGAAACTTATCACCAACTAAGAACCTTTACTATGGAATATCTTCTTGGGCCAAACTTTGATCATGAAATGCTCATACGTATATGTCAATAAGATTATGAGGTGGTAGATAAGGTTCATGAAACCAAAAATAAACATGAATCCCTTAATCAAGTTAATGTTAACCTAACTATTTATAAGTATCCTCTTCCTAATATTTGAACTAGTAATACCCAACCTCCCATGACAAATAATGTCAAAACTTTTATGGATCCAATGCTAACATTAATGAAATTCACTTTCCATCAATAAAACTTCTAATACCAAATTATCAACAATCCCTTATTTGAACAAATTACTTCACTTGAATTTTTAAAATTCATCTACTTCTAGGATTTCTCCATCTCCTTAAAAAGAAACAACCACTAATTCAAATATATTATCTAAATCAACACAATTAGACACAATTGGTCAACCCATATTGGCTAAGCCCCAATCAAATACACCTTATCAATGTGAATTTATATGCACTTTTTTATGCCTTCAAAGGATTTGATTCAACATTAAACACCTTTATCTAATAAAATTCTTAGTGGTTATCATGAATGGGATCCTATAGCTTAACTTTCACAACTCCCATCTAAAATTCCTTTTATATAACTTATGAGAACTTTTCCTTATCATCATAATTCATCTAATTCAAGTTTTAGTTAGTGTCTAAATAGGAGATATCCAAGTCAATTGTTCTTTAATTGATGAAATTTTAAGCACTTGTGTTACTTCCCTTGACTTTATTAAAAAAATCAATGTAAAGTACGTGTCAAGGATATGATAGATGATAAATTCCCTCTTTAGGTTGCATTTGGATTCCTCTCACATTTCCCCTCATCATGGTTCACATCAAATTCATGATATTTAACTTTTTAGTATCATATAACATCTTGCTCGGTTGACCTTAGACACATTACATGAGAGATGAAGCCTCATCATCATGCCAATGTGTCAAATTTCCTTATAATGGTGTTATATACAAGATTAAATGAGATAACAATCCTTGGAATTTGAAAAATTTTAGGAATAGGGTGTTTTCAAAATACCTACCCTTAAATATTTTCCTATCATTCCTTTTCATGATCTCAACACTTTAATTATCCTATCAACTCTACTAGAGGTTAGAATGGTAACTCTGAATTAGTAGGTAATATATTGCCTAATCTCTTAGATTCTAATGGTGATGAACCTGATGAGATTAGTTTTAAAATAAAAACTTTGTATCTCTTTGCTCATATAATCTCTCAATTACCTCCTTTACGACCTTAGTCTCATAAAAAACCATTAGATGAAATTCTTGCCACTCTTACAAAGACTAAACACTCAATCCATCATGATTCTTTGATCGATAAAATCATTTATGCATGTACTATTGATATTCAAAATCATGATTATGATGATGGATGTTATTTATATTACCCATTATTATTTGGCTTTGCTCATGTTAAAAATTCAAAGATACTTAGATATCATTCTTATTTACAACATCATTTTAGTTTTATTGATGCAGTTCCTATATTCCCACTATACTTGACATTAGTTCTTCTTCACTTGATGCACGCACGCGCGCACACACACACACACACACACACTCTGAGTTATCTTCCTATTGGTGATGACATACTACATTTTCCTAATATTTATTATCTACCAACATGATGGACAGATGATCACACACACACACACACACAATATCTACTCCTGCTATATACAGTTGACCTTCATAGTGATCTACTTCTATATGCAATTGTTTTTTTAATGGCATGACCACACATTCCTATATACTTATTATTTAGTCATTATTGAGACTCTTCAAAGTATGATCATTGGTAATGTCATGATGGGACCATATTAGTTCACTATATTATCTAATACTTTGATCTAAATCCTCTCTAGATATGTTAGTTGCATTGCACCAACCCACTTTGAGATAATCTCTTACTACAATCAAGCTTGGTCCTGATCCTACTCTGAGTTATCTTCCTATTGGTGATGACATACTACATTTTCCTAATATTCATTTCATACATGGATATCTATATTTTTCATACTAGGTACACATATGGTTAGTCTTGTGGGCAAGCATAATTATTTAGAAGTTCTTTTATCCTATAACCAAAGCCTAAAGCTTATATATTTTTGTCACTTCTATCACTCATGTTTAGTTATTTTGAATATATATGGAGGAGGAATAGAAAAATCCATAAAAATGTTAAAATACAAATCATTTAAAAAAAGACATTGATTAAAAGTCATATATAAAATAAAATGTCGAAATCATACTAAAATATGTGATTCTTATTTTTAGCACATCTCCTATTTTTAGTTGAATCCTAAACTCCACAAGTGGCCTCATGATAGAGCTAAGGCCCATTGGGGTGTGGTAGGCTAGTAAACTAGGATAAGAGATCTCAAAATTTTATATAGTGCTACCTAATTTCTCATGTGAGTACCCAATTTTCATAGTAAACCGATAACTCTATAAGGGTCTTGAGGAATAGGGAAAACATCCTAGGAAGTTAGGCCCATTTTAATTTGTTGTTATATATCACCTTCATAAGATGATCTACTTACTTCACTTATTCACCAAAAGCTTTTTGACTACTCTAAATAAAAATCTTATGACTTTGTCATCTAATAAATTCTTAGAATTTACTTATTTTCTTAGTATGTCTCATGCCTACTAAGGATTGTTACAATTCCTACATAATAATTTTTCACTCTTTTTTCCATCATAACATTTTTAATAATCCCCCTTGATGAATATCACTTTTTAGAATATCATACCTTTTTCATTCTCATTTTTTGAGTTATAATGTAAGACATCCAATAAGATCAGGCCTTCCTCATAAAAATTCCATTATCTTTTATAAGAATTTACCATAATTATCATTTACCTCATTGGTCTACCCTTTGTGATTTATAGTGTAAGACCTTGGATAGGACTAGGATTTCCTCATTAAATATCCTCTCTCTTATTAACAAACTACATTCCATGTTTCATCAAAAAATAACTATAATCTTTCAACCTAATGAATACAAACCCTAAATTTTGGTTTGTCATTACATTGATATTTCATTTTACATATCTTTGTTTATACCTTATATTGATATTTCACTTTTTTTTTTCATGCCCTTATGTGTATGTTCTTAACTTACATTAACATTTTACATCTATCTATTTATCCATGTTTTCACATTTTTCTCATTTTATATTTATTTTTTCAATTCCTTTTTGCATTACATTTATTCATCCTTTTTTAAACATATGTTCACATGTAATATTTTTACATCTGGTTTTACATTTTTTATCATGCATTTGTTCACATTTTCTAAAAATTAATCAAAATGCATCACACCTTTTATCATAGCATATATCAAACATTAACATGTGCTCAAAATAAAATACATACATACATTAGTCATAAAAACAAATATATATCTATATATAAATGGTTCAAACGTCTAATACAATACAAAATTCTATTAGAGTAATATAATCGTAGCTCTATGGTTATGGTCTACCATTTCCATCTATTCATGGATGATCTACACTACCCATATAAGCCTGTAAATTTCCTCCCTGAATAGATCACTACAAAGACTATGTCCATATACATAGTTCATCAACCTATTCCTATAAATTGGTCAAATAGCCCTATACATGTGCTAACTCTTTATATATAGCCAAATGAGTGGCCTAATCCTTATCTAGTGCCTTCCATGCCTATAACTCCCCATCAGCCACTCTTATTGGTACTGTCAATTGTGTTGCATCTCCCTATCTATGCAAATCTCATGAAACCTCACTAACCAATCTAAACCCACTCACATGATCAGGTATAGAAGGCACAAAAGGTTATTTATAAAATTTATATAATATATTAGTTAGTCTTATAATTATTCTCTATTTTCATTCACTGCTTCCTTAACCTAGTCCATGAAATACTTATGCAATAAGCTTGATTTTGAGGTTGTGTGAGCTAGAATTATCATATATAGATCTAGTGTGGGTTCAATCTTATGGGAGGGTTAAATATTATGGGAGTTTCCCATTTTTATTTTTTTAATCACCTTTTATCCTTTCTTAGGTCCCTTTTCCCCTTTATAACCCTTTTCTCAATGCAAACATTAATATAGGTGATTCATTAAAAGGAAGCTAACCTTCTCTAAAAATTTAACCCCACCATAGGTGACCCATAGCTTGGAGTTGTTCCCATATTGTATCTCAATTGGAGAGATATTTAATAACCCTATCTAAGGGTTCAAATTTATGTAATAACACTAAATTTAATAGGCCACCCAATTCATATAATCTAGCATCTACTTCTAACATAAGAGTTATGGTTCTAGTCCATAGTAATTTGGTTCAAGGAGAGTAATGGAAGTCTCAAGGAAAATATATGGATTTCAATTAAGGTTTATATATATACATAAATATATATATATACACACACATAAATACATATATACACATAAATACATATATATATATATATATATATATATATATATATATACATATATATATATATATGTATGTATGTGTATGTGTATATATATATATATATATACATATATATACATATATATATATATATATATACATATATATATATATATATATATACATATATATATATAGATATATACATATATATATATATGTATGTATATATACATACATACATATATATATATATATATGTATATGTATATATATGTATGTATATATATATATATATATATGTATATATATATATATAT